>JARJCM010000218.1:0-178094 GCA_029233265.1 Mycena alexandri
GTGAGGATGACGGAAGGATACGACAAGGCGACCACACGCGCTAGGCCGTTCTTGACCGCGCCTAGACCACGAGACAACAAAAAACCAACAACGAGGTTGAGGATGAGCAGACATGGGGTGGTGGAGGCGAAGGCGAAGGCGAAGGCGAAGAGAGAAAGATTTCTTCTCCAGATGATAAGTAATAATAAAAGGTCAAGAGGAGAACGCAATTGCAAATGTTAGTCACCCGTGTAGCTCACCGCGGGTGGCTGAAGCTTAAGGGTCATACTGATCACGTTGGGTGTTGCAGGATGGAATCATGGGTTGAATACAACGTTTAAACATTACCAGGGTAAATAAAAGTGCAGGCCGGCTCGGTTTAGTTGTTTGGAAACGATGGGATGATTTGGATCTCAAGAGGCGAGGAATGAACCTGCTCAGTTTGAAGCAAAGATAGAAATTGAGGCGAACACATTGAACATAAACGGCGTCCTAACCATGGTCAGGAATTGAAGTCATTGTATCAGCCGCTAAAGCTGCGTGTGGCCCAGTTTGCGCGGAATAACGATGGAATCGGCGGTTGTCGGTTGACCGACCTACGCCCCGCCTTTCCAGACTCTCTTTTGGGCCGCGCGAAGTTGAATTCCTGTGAATTCCTCTGAAGAATCCCTCTGAAGATGTGGGACGAGAAAATTTATTCCTGGAGGAGGTTGGGTTGAGTTGGGAGGAAGAGGACTTTGGAGGATTTGTCAGGTCGTCATTTTGAGTTTGATCGATCGTCTCTCCCCTGAACCTCCCTGCCGTCAACCATGAAATGGCTCTTCTGAGCTGCATCCGCGTCGACACACTATCAGCGTTGCGCCGTTGGCGACATGGCTGTTGCATAGGCACCTTCTATGGTCGATTCTCCCCCGCAAAAAGAACAGGAACAACATAAAAATGCCGAAGGGGCCACAGCGGGAACACCTGACGCTAGACGCAAAGGGTGTTCGAGTATAGTTTCTGGGTCCCGAAGGCCTCACGGACACGAATACTGCCATGAATTGGGAACAGAGGACAAGGCACCGAAACACTGTCGACCGTCGTTCCTTTCCGGGAGAGTCGCCTACTCAAGCACCACTGGCTCGCCGATGGCCCTGTGCCTGCGCAAAGATGGCGGACGAGCTGAAGAGTTTGGAACTGCCGAGGTTGCACGATGGTCGGGCGGGGCGGGAAACTTTGGCAAGTTTGTGTTGAGCTTCATCTGGGCGCTCAAACGACGTCTTTCGACTTCAAGACGCTTCATGCTGGATATTCTGGCGAAATTTCAAAGTCTTTGGAGGCTCTTGTGGCAAGATGTCGGACCGTCAACTATGACTCTTTTGGTGCTTGGTTGCTGGCTTTGGCCGTGGTCGCAGAGTGTCGGGCTTCTGGATTTCGATTCATTCAAACTTACTATTTCACAAACTGCTGCTAGGGGATGCATTTACAAGTGCTGGCGTTCGTGGTAGCAAGAACCTTGCCTTGGCTGGCGTGACTGGTCACAAAGTCACAGAGTAGACGTCGAGGCCGAAGAGTCATGTTTGGTGGCAGCGACCCAAGGGACAATCCAGCGGGCAGATATAGAAGAACAAATGAGGCTTTATCGTGAAGAATCTGGCCCAGGTACAAGACGTTGAGGACGAAAGCAAGTCGGAAGCAGATTGCCCGAGCAGATAATCCCCAGCAAGTCCAAAGGAGAGTGTTCCCAGGAAACTGAATACGCCTATCTTCTTGTTCGGTTTGATTATGGGAGAGAGAGCTGCGCCTCGTGCATCGGTGCGTGGATTTCCTGCTACAACTTGTACCGAATGCCTCAGTTATTTTCTAGTTTGGTGACGTCCTGCTTTGAATTAACTGACATTACGGGTTATGTACATCCAGAGGCCTACCTGGAGCAACCATCTACCGCCCTCTAAGGGTCGTCCATGTCGAGTGCCCCTCAAACCCAACGCGACTAGCTGGTGGGACGACGGCCTGACGACACATCCAAAGCTTGAGCTCCAAACTGCCGACAGTCCTCACGGACGCTCAAGGCCACCGGTCCTTATGTTGGGATGTGCTGAGGGAGTTCGGAAATGAGAGAGAGTGGTAAAGCAGTCGATTGAAGGGGTGTGTCGTCGGAGATTCAATGCAAGTCGGATTTTTTTGATCCTTGGTCATGCCGCATTCCACGGTTCAGATATAAAAGGGACTCGCGCGAATATGCTGTCCTCCCTCCTTCCTTTCTACTTTTCTTCGTCCTCACTTCCCGCGTAACATACTCGCTCACAATGTCGGCTCCCCTGCCATCCATCTCCTTCGTCATCACGAGCGCTGCATTTTCTGATTTGAACATCTTTGTGACCGTTCAGCCCACCGTAATCTACACTGGCGGGCCAGCACCCTTACCCACGGCTCCTGCTGTCTCTGTGAGTAATCTTTTTCTTCTCGCATTTCCTTATCACCTTCATCTCGAGCAGATGCCTTCCGCTACCCCGAACAGCGGTGTAGCGAACCCTCAGGCTCCCAGCCCCCAGTCCGTCTCTGTTCCCGTCGCCAACGATGGCCCTCTCTCCATTCGGCGCGTCGCGTCCGCCATACAGGTATGTACCACTATCTTTCCTTTCGGTTGTTCGATGCTTAATTTTGCTGATGGACATTCCTCTGCAGCGCGCCTTCCGGATCGCCCGCAGACGTCTCCGCACTGCCAGCCGCGACAGCTAAGCGTTGAGCCCCCCAAGATTAACGTGAAAAAAAATGGTCAGTGGCATGCATATTTGTGTAGATTCAAATCTTGACGTCGTCTGGCTACAGTGCCACCTCATGTAAACCAACCGACTACATTGTACATACTTCTGCCACCACACAACGCACACGCCGGCTGAGGAAAAACCCCACAACGACGAAGAAGGAAGGAGAACGAAAAGTTGTATTGCAAAAAAAGAACTGATATGGTAGATGTGTTTTATGATTGCGTATAGTTCAGAGGTAGTTCAGAGGTATCCTACGAGTACGTACCCTCAGTTTAGACATATCCTGTGCTCCCTTGAATACAGTGTTTCGCGCAGTCCATAAAACTTAGTCGGGACATGACTTCGAATCAATGCATCTCTTCCCGGGGTTCGGTTACAGAATCTCTGGGCGTCTCCAGGCGTCTCCTCATAATTTATTCCTCCTCCTCCTCCGTTTGAATAGGTTTGATTGGACCATGAACGTCGTGTCACAAACGCGTGCTAATCTGCGCCAAGAACTCGACATCTCGACACTCAACAGCAAATCTTTAACACGGACTCGCACCTCTACCATGCGGAAGATTTACATGCTCTGCATGGCTTGCTACTTATAAGAACGACGAAACTGGGGCCTACGTCTGCTTTTCTTCCCTGGAGTGCCCCTGTGTTTTGACCTCGAGGCCATTTGAAGTTTCTCTGCGATGCTCGTTCAATTCGTGTCTTTCCTCTCGCTCGCGGCGTCTCAAGCTCAGGCTCTGACCACCCCGGCCCAGGCGGCGACCTCGCTGGGATATCTAAAGGCCACCTCCGATGGCAAGGTGATCGGCTACATCTCGAAGACGCTCAACGCCAACGGCGAGTTCGAGGGCGTCTCGCCGGACAAAGACTCGAACGACGTGGCCCACCGCATGCTCGTCAGCATCGACCAGAGCGTGACTGGGCCGCAGAGTCTCGTCGTTGAGGTATTTTGTTTTACTTTTGGTCCTTCGAGTCCTTCAATGTAGCTGATGCTGCCTATCTCACCGTAGAACCTCGCCGCCGCCGACGCCGACTGGCCCTTCTTGGGCGGGATTGGCGGCGTCAACGGGACTACGATCGGGAGCGCCGGAAAGTGCGTATCATCGTCGGCGGCGAAGCACAATAATATGTATCCTGACCGCCGAATAGCTACCTCCTCATCGGCGGCACGACTCAAACGCTCCCCGGCAACCCGGCCTTGCGCTGCGGCAACACCTTCACCGACCGCACTGGCGAGCAGCGCAATTGCGCGAGTGCCTTCGTGCGTCCCCGTTTCCTTCCAGTATTCATTCACCTTGCTGATATGATATTTGCAGTGGGTGTACAACGCGACCACGAGCGCGGTGACGCCGCAGTGGACGAACGACGACGGTTCAGTGGTCGTAGGGGATATCGGGTTCGTGAACGAGGCGTTCATTATCACTGGCGGCATCGAGCAGTTTGAGGCTGTATGGGAGGATAAAGTCGAGTGGCTGGTGGGTCATTTTTGCGATGCCTTCAAATTCTGTTTTTTGCTCACGCCCTTGTAGAACCTCACCCTCCAGACCTCGTAATTTTGAGGTTCACTCAGCTACATTATTCTACTACTTATACACGAGCGCAAAATCCCCAGCAGGGAAACCTTAGATTATACAGACTGTGTGCTACGCCGCATTGAACACTCGCATGTTGAAATTGGACTCGAATTCTCATGTGTACATCGTACTCAGCAACGTCTACTCAAGTACATCAATGGCAACGCTACTCGCAAAATACACGCGCGCCTTTGAATAATAAGTCAAGTAAATGCTGTATGTATGTAGGTGTGCTGGATAAGTTCTATGCTCTGCTCGTATGCTCGTAGTAGGCTATTAATAAGTACAGATAGACAGACAGTTACAGCCAAGTCCAATTGCGACCAAAAATCAGCAGCGCGTCCATCACTGCGCACCCAGGCAACGAACGCGAGGATGGCTAGACAAAGACGCAAAGACAAGGCGCCGAGCGTTAACTCGGCGTATGGTACCCGCTCCCGCTCCCGCCACCGCCGGTCACCGTCGCCGCAGCCACCGCCGCGCGCAAATGCGGCGGTAGCACAGGCGGAGTCTGCGTCCCCGCCCCGGCACTCCACCCGCTCAGTGCCGCGCCCCCTCCCAGCCCGCCCAACTTCCCCAGCACCGTATTGGCCACCGCCTTCCCTCCGGCCGCACCCCCACCACCGAGATTCATCCCCACAGGCGTGGACACCCCACTACCACTGCCGCCCGCCGCGCCCATGAAGGCACCGTACCCCGGCGTGGGTGTTTGCGGTTGCGGCTGCACTTGCACGGGCATCGACGTCGCGTACCCACCAGGCGTCGCCGTTCCCTGCTGTTGTTGCGGCGTATACGCCCCACTCCCACTCCCACTCGCCCCGAACCACGCCCCGCCCGCGGCATACCCCCCGCCATACGGCACCGCATTGCCGTAATAATTCCCCGGCTGCTGCGATAGCTGGGCATGCCCAGGGTAGGCCACCTGCCCCTGCGCGGCGTATTGCTGCTGCTGGGGCGTAGCTTGCCCCGGGGCGCGACTAGTGCTGTACCGATATTGCCCCCCGGTGCCAGGCTGGGCGGGGAGCACGCGTTGTTGCTGCTGCGGGTAGTACGCCCCGCCCACAGGGGTCGGCATGACGGGCTGGATGGACGCGGGTGGCGGGACAGGCGGGGGTGCGACGGCGGGGACGCCGGGACGCACTTTGACGGTGGAGTTGTCGCGCAGCGCGGGGATGCGTGAGGGGAGGGTGCCGTGCCAGCCTGGTTCTGGCGCGCGGGGGAGAGTTTGTTGGAGGGCGTGGAGAACGGCGGGTGGTGGGACGAGGGGGGCGGCGGGGTGGGCGGAGGATCGTGGTCGGATGGAGGCGAGGAGGGTGAGGGAGTCGAGAATGCCGTTGGCTTTGTGAAAAAACCTAATTAGAAAAATAAGGGATTGAGAAAATGATAAGATACGCACCGACGTCCCACTCTTCGTCGCCCTCGCGTACGGCGCTCGTGCGCCCACCCGGTGCACGCAGACGTTCCGTTTGAAGCTGGCCGAGACGCTGCAGTGCCCTGCGATTGCGCGTTAGCAGCTCCTGGACCGCGTTCTCGAGTTCAAGGCTGCCTAGCACCGCCTTGAGTGAGTCGATCTCCTCCGGCGCGAGGATATCCTGCAGCGCGTCAACGTCCACGTTCGCGTCCGGTGGTGGCGCGGTCACCATCTCCACCTCCGCGTCCACCGGTTCTGGTTGTGACTTTGGCGCCGCCGCCTCCTGCATCTCGCGCGTCGCTTCCAATGCACGTTGCCTCGCAGCCAGACGCTCGAGATACCGCTGTTCGCGCTGCGCATAGACCTCGGCAATTTGGCGCATGCCGACCTCGCGGCCGTCGTTCACCCACGTCGGTGCGAAACTCGCATCGACGCCATAGTCGAGGAAGCTGCCGCACGTCACGCGACGGTTCACCGGGAGGACGCCAGCGTTGCGCGGCCGCACGTCGTGCGAGGGAATGGGCGCGCGCGCGTATTCACCGAGTTTCGGGACGGAGGTAGGGTCGAACGGGGGCGCGGAGGGGGTGGGGAAGATGGCGACGAGGTCGGCGTGGCCTGTGGGGAGGTCCTTGAGGTCCGCGGGGCGGGTCTCGGGCTCGGAGGAGAAGGGGATGTTGGCGGAGGTCCAAAAGTCACCACCGGGGAGATGCTGCATGAGTGCATAGCGCTTGTTGGTTGTAGCGACGAAGCGCGGGCCCTCGTCTGTGGCTTCTGCGGGCAGAAGAGACTCGACGTTCAGGGAGACGGGGTGGAAGGAGGCTTGGGCGAGCAAGTCAAGGGCGATATCGCAGAAACGCTGCTGCTGGGCTGCGGGGGCGGCTGTTTGTGCGCGGGGGTGGATTGAGATGGGTACGAGGTTATTGACTGCGGTGCGAAGTGTGGCGAGGGTGTGGTCCTGCGAGTTTTGCAAGAGGGTGCGGAGGGAATACGAGGGTGCAGAACTAGCGGACTGTTCGAGCGGATAGACGCGATCCAGCAGTCGCTGCTGGTCGATCCTGGTAGCGGGTTAAAAGGGGGATTCTTTGGACAAAAGGACGTACATTTGGAGGACATGGAGGATCTGTGCTGCATGGTTTGGGTCGATGGGAATTGTTGCAGCATACGGGGCCGCGTCTGTGCGCTGCAGTTTTTGTGCAGGCTCGTCTGCAGAGTCAGATACCCGCTTGCGCTTTTTTGAATCCAGTGGCTTCTGAGGAGACTTGTCTGGGTTGTTTGAGGATCTTGTCGCGCGGAGTCCGACCATGGCTGCTGCACGCGACGCGCTTGCCTGATTCACGGTGTGGTGACTGTTTGGGTACTAGGCGTGTCTTGTTTGTTGATCTCTGCTTCACTGCTCTCAACTCGCTCTCGATGGGCTATTGGGCTACTCGTGGCGTAGGAGAGGGTGTTGGTGCGAGAGACAAGGACACTCGTACTCAAGATTCCTGCTCGGACGACGAGTTGACGACGCACTTCCAAGTACCACAAGCGAGCTCAAGTCCTCGCTGTTCAAAATTCTCTTGCTTTCCAAATGTGACCACCGCCGGGAATGAGTGGCAGCGACGCCAGCTCATCACCATCGTCAATATTGTCGATTATTCCCCAATCCCGCCGGCACAGTTCGGACCTTACAACTACCGCCAAATCACCAACGCAGGAACTGGGACCCCGCTTCTTCAAACTCATGGCGCGACTCCTGCTACTCAAGACTATCTCGGGCCTTTGGCTTGCTTTTTGGACATGAATAAATAATAACGACTCCTGGACCCCAAGACTATGTCCTTGTCGGCCACCTCCTGGAACCTCGGTGCGACGAAACTCAAGATGGTGTCATATCTCCACTCCTCCAAGTCGCAATCCTCCACTTTACGCATCGCTTGTCGAAGGGTTTTTAAAAAGGGTAGCATACGACAATATCTGCGATACTAACAATACTGTGCAAAATCGAAGCTTCCAGCAATATTAGCACCTTCGCGGCCCGGGCTTTCCATGGACGACACCAAAATCTGCGTTCCCCCCCTTGTCTTGCTTCAATCACCAAACTCACGTCTGCCTCGAGCAGCTCGTGCAGCCGTCTCCCTTTCGCTTGCCTCGACCGGCGCGCTTAACGCCTACGGAAAATCGTTTCTTGCTCGAGTATACTCTGCGCGTACTTGAATATCCTTGATATCAATCACGATTTACCAAAATTTCTTTAGCTTTTGGGAGTCGCGACTCGCAATAAGACAACCACTGGCGGAAAATAGCTACTTACATGTAGACAAGGTATGAACAGCACCCGAAATACTGGCTCGCGCTTGCCGTCGCCTGTACCTCGGTGCGTAGACAAAGAGAGGTGGGCCGTGGCCGCCCGCCCGCTAAGAATCTGTTGGTTGATGGCGCCACGTTCGCGCGTTCCGGAGTTTGGAACATTAGAGCGCTGTGCACGCTCCGCCCCAATTGTACGGTACCGTCCGTCCGTGTGGCCTCACAAGTTGAATATAGTCTCTCGGGTGATGCCTTGATTCGGCACGATTCGGCACATACAGCGAATATATGAATAAACAACCGCTCGCGTCCGAAACGGGAACGATTTCTCCGTTAAACGCCACAACGTCCAGAAATCACTCCTAGGACGCCGCCGAATCCCAGTTCAACAACAATCGATGACGGGAATTTCCACTCAGGCTCGTCGAATTCCGCTTCTAACTTGTACCAAAGTAATTCTGGAACCCATCCCGCGCGTCACGATCCTCGACAACCTCGTGAGAATTCCGAGATCCCATCCTCGTCCTCGAATCCTCAAACTCCTAAGTATTCTGAATTTGCTTTCCCCAAAAACGCACTTGTTCGATTGGATGCCGTATCCGAGTCGGCGTTCTATAATGAGTCAAGTTCGTTCACGTTGTTCAATATCAAGCAAGCAAGCAAACTGGACCCTTCCGAGCCTACTTTAAATCAACAACTTACTCCAAAACCGTCAATGCACTTCCATGGACAGAAAAAAAAACCGGGAGGGCGCGTTGACCGGATCCGTGTGGCCAGTCCATGACCGCGAAGCTGGCGTTCGCCGTGTTGGGCTAGTTCGTAGCATACGAGGCGGTGTTCTTCGACGCGATACCCCAGAGGGCAGGGGCCAAAGTTGTGGTACAAAGCTTTATGATCAGTCCTGTATTTTTTTTTTGGACTGCAATCTCACAGAATAATAATGAATTATGATAATGCCATTTCTGACCCTGACCCCACCTCCTCACACGCCAACGCACGCAAGATCCATCCAACCCTCCCTGATTCGCCTGGAAAACCGAGGACGAGGTGTTACCGTTTCCCATAGCATTTCCGTGCGCTCAACGAGCCCCCGTACCCGGTGTTCCTAACGGATAGTCTGGTGTTCGCGCTGGAGGAGTGCGTTCCTAAATTTGCACACCCTCAATGAATATGCTTTCCCCGGAAGAAGTCGGGCTGTTTCGGTCCAGAAAAAGCACAACCCCCAACTTGCAGGAACCGCTTTCTTCTCAAAGGGGAAACCTTCGATGTGCGCGCAGATAAGAGCCTATGAGGCTAACAGCAGGGAACGCCTATTCCAGTAATAGTTCTGCACGCGTTCGATACGTTACAGCTCCCGACGCTGGCGGCGGAAAGTCGTGAAGGTGAGGGCCATTTGTAACAAGCGCACGAAGGGAATCGTCTCCAAATCATCGTCAATATTAAGTGATGAGGGCGTTGGGCGTCGCGGGTATGCATGCAGTTCGTGTGTGTGGCGTAAGATATATCGTGGTGTTGGTGTAGGCTATGTACGATGCGATGTGAGTGAGAACGAGAGACAAGATTGAGGCAGTTGGAGTCCCCGGCGCGCGATACCTAACGTACCACGGCGCCGCGCGAATACATAATATAGCGGGTTTATCCGTCCGACGCGCAAATGTCACCGTCGACGGGCAAAGACGGCGACGAGGATGATGAAGGGGACGTAGGTGACCAGAGACACGACGGCCATGATGCGGCAGCGATTGCGCCACGTACGCGCGTCTGAAGGCGGGCGTCAGTTTAATGTACCGCAATGAATCAGTTAATTAAGACGGCACGCACCGAACTCAAGCTGCGGGTCGTCGAGCACAACCTGTGCCTCGCGTTCCTTGCCCACTCGACGCGTGCGTAGAACACGGATGAACGAGGAGCCCCACCAGATGGGGAAGAGCACGAACCCGACGAAGAAGAGCCACGCGTGCAGCGGACTGCCCCCCGCCTCGGTCCAGCGGCGCCAGCTGCCGAACTCGCCGACAGACAGCGCCCACCCCGTCGGCTGGATGCGGGCGGGCTTGTGCGGGTCGCGCATGTGGAAGGCGCCGCCGGAACGCGCGATGGATGGTGCATGCGGGGAAATTAAGGCGGAGATTGGGATAGAGGACTGGGATATCGATCGACGAGAGGGTGCACGGTGCAGGGAGGCACCGCCGGTGCGGGACTGGATGGATTGCGCGCCCCGAGAACCTGGCCGCGTGGTGGACTTGCGACTTGCCCATGAGCCGATCGTCGCCGCGGTTTCGTTTGCGGGGTCGTTTTTGGAGTCGGTGCCTGAGCGTGAGCCGGGCCGCGACTCGGTGGGGGTCGATAAACGGGCTCGTTTTTGGCGGTGGAAAGACGAGGGGGCCTGCGACGAGTTGGTTGTCGTTGCGTTCGATGCGCGTAGAGCTGCGGTACAATTTTTTCTTTGAATAAAAATAAATTGGGTCCACAAGGGACGCTACACACGTCGGGGCCCAACAGCAAAGGTGGCCTTTTGCTCGCGCTCCTTTTTAACGTCGGGGGGCGTGTTTCCACCCTCGACCTCGTCTGCCTTCCGTTTGCCTTTTGTGCTGCCGCCACTGACCCTCGTAGGGGTGCGCAGTGAATCCGGTTCGGGAATTGCCTCGGATTCTGGCTGGGGGACGACTGGGGACGGCGTCGGGGTCGGGGAGGTGACCGAGAGGGACGGCATGAGCAGGTTCGTCGCGGGCCTCGGCGTGGTCATCGTCGTACAAGTTTACAAGGACAAATTTATTTAAAATTAGCCGCAGCCAAAACAAGGCACATCAGTTTTTGACTTTAACCTCCACAACGAATCGCTTTTATGCCTTGTGCCACCAAGAGTGCAGAACTCGCATACCAAACTTCACAGAAGATCTCTAAAAGCCAGCAAAATATTCCCCCGAAAAAGAAGATTCGCCAGAATCGGAGCCCTGCCTGCGTAAAAACCAGGAGCGGATTGGCTGCTTCCGGGTTCAAGAGCATATAGCACCAAATTCACTATCTCTGGTGACCAAAAATGACCAAGAAGTTTTGTCGCTGCCCGCCGAAGGAGATCAAAGTGGATACACGTTGAAGAATCCAATTTCAACTTGACTCGGAAAGAGCCTGCGGCCTGAGTAATTGCAATGCTTACTTTTTACATTGAATCAAGCGGCGCTAGGGAAGAGTCGACATAACCTGCTGCAACGACATCCTTAGTTTCCAGGGGGACCTCGGAAGTTTTGCAACGGAATTGGAGAGGCGGTACATCACACTATCGTGACTATGGTCAGCCTGACCTGACGGATTTATGGAAGCAACTCGGGACAGACTCACAGTCGAGCGGGTGCGAGTTGCAACCATTGGGAGGCGTCACTGTGCTGGTCCTCTAGGCCTTCGCGTACACCGGCCTCGACGACCGAAGGATATCTTGTTACAACACTGAACACAGTGAACGCAGCCGCCAGCGACTTTTCCCGGACTTCACTGTGACACCGAGGAAATTCCAAAAAGCCGTTAAAATGACTGCACATCAAATACGAATTTGATTCGCAGACAGACCGAAGGAAATGTCGATTCGGAACCCCCTCCCATTCGAACAACCTGTGTAAATCCGCGTTTTGAGGCAACGAGAATTCTGATGAGCTGGAGTTGTCGAGATCGGTGTCCTCGAGTCAAGGGGTGAACCGGTGAAGAACTGTGGTGCAGGCAAGAATTCGTCGTGGGTGAGGAAGTTAAACCGTCCGGCGAAAGTCGGAAGGTTTCATCTCATCCTTGAGTTTTTGCAATAGGGTTCAAGGTTGGCCGCGGCCGCTTTGAAGACAGGAAGGATTTCATGATCTATGTTCTACCGAGATAGGATCTTCTGTTAAATGTGTAGATAGATGTTCGGGGCACCAAAAATCCGCAAAACAGTCCGTGGTAGCGACCCTAGAATTCTGGTAGCAACTTGTGAGGTGGTGCAACATCGTAGCACCAACAAGGATCCTGGTTCAAAAAGTTGAACCGTGGGAATAAAAGTATCAAGACGAAAGGAACTGGGAACGGAACGAGTCCGAGCAGTAGTTTCGTTTGTCTATAGGAAGGAAATGGTAGTGCACCTTGTAGGCGGAAAGACGTGATTTTCTTGCGTGTCGTTGTGAGAGGAGGAAACGACTGCAGCCTTGTTTTCGTGTG
Organism: Mycena alexandri; assembly: GCA_029233265.1. Lineage (NCBI taxonomy): Eukaryota > Fungi > Basidiomycota > Agaricomycetes > Agaricales > Mycenaceae > Mycena > Mycena alexandri. The sequence continues at coordinate 12,177 of JARJCM010000218.1, forward strand.
CTCCGCGACATTCGTTGAACCCTTTGACATCAACATTTTGTTGATGAACAGTCTCGCCGGCCATGGCGGAGAAGGCCATTACTGCGGTGGGTAGGGTACGTAAGTGAAATACTCATCACAAACCGTGTAGTGAGGCCATCAATCAAGACGAAGTTTATTTGCTTTGCAAAATGCACGAGGCAGCGCCAGTTCGGCGGAGCAAATAATTCAACCGCCGTCCCTGCTTCCTCAAATTTATCGGCTCAAATTAGCCACCTCGGAGTCTCCGTTTCAGTCCACCGCACTGTAGAGCAGACTTTGAATTATATTCACAAAGTGCACATCTGAGCTTTCGACCACAAACGAAGAGGGGCTTATTTCTACGGGACCGTATCAAGTAGCGAGTGATGTGCTAGAGATGTATGGGATGGGATGTAGTGAAATGCGAAGGGAATGCGTGCGGCGCGATCCACCACAGAGTCCAGACAAAGAAGTGTCCATCCATCCGTCCGAGGCGCAGGGTATCTTACTAGCCGCAAGAGGATAGGTAGTGCGGTCAGCGCGATTGCGGTGAATTTGAAGTCCAACAGGGTGTTTATGTGCAAGCTGAAGACAAGAAGATGGTCTCAAGTTGACCATTAGCTATGGAGAGGTAGATGGGCAAAACGACGGAGCTCACCATGTCAGATTTCGATATGTACATGGACACGACCTTGTTGGGGAGATATCTTACGCCTGGGGAGCGGGGCGGATGGCCGCGCCAATGGTGGCGACGGTACGCTGTGAATGTGAATATAAGAGAAGCATTTAAAGGAGAGCAAGAGCAGACATACCAAAATGAACCTGAAAATATGACCTACGCTGGCGAAGGCAAAGGCGGCGATCACCGTAGTTTTTGGCTTCCGGGTATGACCGAATTAGACTGAGGGCCCCTGCACAAAACCAACGAAGCTCACGATGGTGGTGGGGATGGCAGCGGGAGCCACCAAGATTGTCGAAGTCGAGAGGATACTTTGGTTTACGACGATTGAGAGGGACATCATTTAGTGTGTTGGTGGCTGGAAAGAAGGAGAGGGTGTTTGGCGGAGATGCCTTTTATACCCCGGGGTCACATCATGGAATAATGCATGGAAGGAAGCGCATTAACGAATCCACAGATAAATAATAGAGTCAAATAGCGCATACTGACCTTGGGGTCCCTGCGACCGCAGTCCGCGGGGGAATTCACGCACTATGAGAGCGGTTGACGCGTTGGGTTTGTCCAAGCACGTACCGACGGCGTTGACGAGGATAAGCTGGTTGGGAGAACATACGCGTCTGGTTGTCCGGAGTGAGCTGATGTGTCTGGCTGTCCGGATTGAGCTGAGATAATTGGAGGGAAAACGCGAGGTACGCTTACCGCACTTCCAAATTTGGACCAAGCATGATGTTTGGTCTTTGTCGTTTCCCCCCTTCCCCCCTTACACTAAGCCTGCACCTACACCAAATATGGCTCAGTCCGAACACAAGAACGGGATCAAGACCCTGAATCGGTCCCTGGGCGGCGGGGGCACGGCGTCGCGTTTGGTGCGCAGTTTTCTCCTTCCGTTAAAAGCATGATCTGAGCACCTAGTAGTGTTTTGTGAGAGCTTGATACTCAGCAGGACAGAAGAATTCTCAAATGGGCTGGTTAAGTCGACGTTGAAGGGGTCTCAGAACGATCTGGGGTGGCAAAGAAATCTTCCAAAGGCTTCCTGGGATTCTGAACATCTGAGGCGACGTCCACTGGTTTCGGTCTACAGCCCAAAGTCATATCTCTGTCACTCAATCCATCTCTACCTGGTCCCCAGGATTCCTACTGGCTTCCTTGTGCGTTTCTTGCGTCCGCGACAATTCGCTGTGACTGTGACGTGTCACACTGGTCCAAGCCACCATGACCGTCCCGCTGAATGACATTCACAGCAGCATTGATAGTAGATTCAGCCAGTGGAACCTCAGCTCGCCAACCCCAAGAGCAAGACTTCAAGAAATTGACTCATCGAGTGATTCGACTCCGGTCCCGTCTGCTTGAAGTTACGCCGCAGTGAAAATGCTCCAAAATGTTGTCTCCAGCAAGCCGAGACGGCGTGAAAGGACCTGAGAATCCCGTACCTTCCGCCGCGCCCATATTTACGGAAGTGCCCAAGTCAAAAGACGCCCCATTTGAGGAATCTCGACATTCCGCAGGATTTTGCTATATGGTAGACGGCATCCACCATGAGAGCTTTCCAGCCAAGCATGTTGATTTATGTCGGGTTTCCTTTCCCCAGACAAGTGTCGCGTCGCTTGCTTCACGTTCTTTAGTGACCATCCCCCAAACCCTTCCTGCTGGCTGCAGGAGCAGGCGGTCACGATTGCGTTGAGCCCGCAGAGCATCGCCCGGACCGTGTTGCAGGCCTCGCCAGATTTCGCAGAGGTAGAGCGCCATTTTTGTTGACTCCAGGAGGAAATTGATGAGATATGCCAGCTCTGCGCTAACCCCTGCTCCCCAGACTCGATGCCCTTCAAGCCCTGGTCCTCGTCGAATCATACAAGGAACGGGAAAGGTGAAGATCAAGGAGGAAAGGAGATCAATCGAATATGCTTCCGCTAAACAAACAACACACGCTCCCGAGGGCCGAGTCCTTTCGAAACCTCCTTTCCCTCCTCTCCCTCGTCCTCTCACTCCATTTCTGTGTCATCCTATCCACTCGCATTTTTTTTCCCTCGCTCCTCGATCTTAGTTCACTGCAAGCGTGGAGTTAGAGTAGAGTTGCGTCAAATAAATAGAGCTTGCAGACCCACTTCTACACCACGGTCAGATTAAATACTTGGCGGCCACTAATTATTTGACTGCAGGATCTCCAAGACTCGACCATGCCATCATTGTAGTCCTACGTGGGCTTCCCTAGCTCGCCCACCGTCGATATCCTACACTCACGGGTCGATTTTCCCCGCCTATCGTCGATTCTGCGCCGAACCGCGCACCCGCCTCTCGACTCCACGGGCTCTCTGCGTCTGCTCGCTGTCAATTTGGGTCAATCTCGAGCACCCTCATCGATTCCGCGTTGAACCACGCACTCCGGCTCGATTCCGCGGTCGTTGCGTCGTTGAACCGAGCACCGCCGCGCGATTTTTTTTTTGGCTTCGTATACCTTTATGTGTTTATCCCATCGTCTGTGCAATAGAACCGCCTCGACATTTTCTATCTACCCGCGACGCGGAGAACATTAAAGCCGGGAGTCGCATCTAACGTTCAACCTCGGGCATTGGAGATGTCTTCGTTGATTCTCATTACACTGAGATCGCCTTGAGCCTCCCCGCGCACGAGGAATCCTGATTTCCTCGTGAGCTTTCAACCGGCTTCGATCTTGGCCTTTTTCTTCGAGCAATAAATGTGTGGGCCGGGAGTCGCATCTAACGTTCAACCTCGAGCATTGGTTGATTCTCATTACACTGAGATCGCCTTGAGCCTCCCCGCGCACGAAGATCCTGATTTCCTCGTGAGCTTTCAACCGGCTTCGATCTTGGCCTTTTTCTTCGAGCTGTTTTCTGCAAACCAAGAGCCCTTATCTTCTTCCACTGCCACGCTCATTTCTACGCGGAGGGACAAGCCGTTCAACATGCAGAGGCGGGCCCGCAGAAGAGGCTTGAAAACGGGGGTACACCTCTGGTTCAGCTCCACCAAAGCTCGTTCTTACTATATTTCGAAGGCCCTTCCTCCTTCAATCCGCATGCTCATTTTTTCCATTAACTTGAACAAGTTGGGCGACTCATCCACGTAATCCCGAACGTATGGCGACTGTGAGGAACTCGTGGTCATTCAAGAGCGATCGAGCATCACTGGCAGCTCCCCGGGATGTGTATGTGCGTCCCCGCAAGGCACTTTCAGATTGCTTGCCAAGAACTTACAAGATATCCTGAAGATAATGGCAAACGTTCCCACGTCTGCGCTCTGCAGCTGAGTTCAAACGTTGAAAGCTCGTACCGAGTCGAGCTCCCGATGAGAACTCGGTAAGGACCACGTGTATTCCATTGAAATGCACATGTTGGACACCAGACTGAGAAGAAACAACGTAGAAAAATACCAGGAAAGCCCCAATCATGTTCTGCTTCTAAATCGACGCTTAGTATCTCCTAGGGCCGCAGGACCCAAGTCAACTTAGTGGCAGCGCTGGTGACCCCGCTCGATACACCGCAGGCACTCGCGCACGCCTCCCTGCACTCACCCCAAAGATACTCCGCATTGGTGCGCGCTAGACCCACATAGCAAACTGGAGCCTCTCGTTGATTCTGGCACAGCAGCGGAATATCGCCAAGGAAAGCGTCAATACAAGCAGCAGGGCAACCTACGTCCTGTTAGCGCCCACACTGGCCATGGCCCAAGGCTGCCCGATACACGTCTGCGGCGCAACCCAAGTCGGGCCGACTATCTCGCTTCTTTCGAGCACAAAGCGCACGATGGCTGTCGTGACGCCGCAAGAGTTAGAGTGCAATACGTGTGGCGAGATTTTTTGTACGCGTCAAGAGGAACTTCCGTCGCGCCTTCGCCACAGTACTTCAATACCGGCGGAGCATATGGACGATCTGAAGGCGCTGGTTGTACCACGGTGAGTGTAAGGTGTAATACAGAGACAGGCCAACGACGTCGAATCCCGGGCCAATGTTGGCGGAGGTGGCGGGAACCTTGATTTTAAACGTCCTAGAGGCCATGGCTATATTTTATAGGGTGAGCCGCGTCGTTCTTGGCCGCTTTCCTCAAACTCACCCTCGCGGCTTCTTGTCAGAGGCTGTGCCAAAATTTGGCGACGCACCGAAGATCAAATAGGCGCAAGTATGTGCAAGTTGTCAGTAAATATACATTTTATTCTTCTTCTTCTTCTCCGTCTTTTTCCCCGTCCTTCCATCCATATCTATATACGCTATGAAACCCTTTTGTGCCGAAACCAATTCGAGAATTATGTTGTACAGTCAAGAGAGCGGCGATGGTATTATTTGGTGTATATTGGAGAGAACGTTCTCCTCGCCGAATTAGTACGGCACTGCAGAAAACAAATTAGCAAGGACTCGGAGGCTGGTATGCCTGAAAAGACTTGCCTAGGCGGCAAGCAGGAAAGTGGGGTCGAATTATATGTACAAGCGAGGGGAGGTTTTTGTTCAGGACGCGAATCGCGCCCTCAATCTAGTGATGAGGCCAGCAAAGAATTGCTACCAAAGGGCTCAGAAGAGATTACAGGCTATCAAAGCAAAACATACATGAAAGGCCCTGAAGACTTTCGTGCGAGTGCTGACGGTGCTGTGGATGGGCGCGACAAGCGGCTGCAATGTCATAAATATGGAGAAGAGGATAATTGAGCAATGGACGCACCGTTGAGGTAACATTTGTGTTCTGCGCACCCTGCACGACGGGTTGGTGGTAGGTAACGGGGGTCCAGGGATAAACCAAAAAAGAAGGGGGCGCCGACTGCGTCTGTTGGGAGAGGACGAAGGAAAAGGTCGGAAAGGGTGGGTCGGGACGCATTGCCAGAGGACGGAGTGGATAGTGTGTTCGTTGGAGGGAAAGACTGGAGGTGGTGGTGAAAAAGAAAGAGAAAGCTTAAAAACGATACACAGTCTCCTTTATAGTAAATAAAGGCACAGGTGCCGTGAGCGTCCCATTTAGGCATCCGCATTTTGTTGGCTGCACTATTTCAACTGCAAAAGATACGGGAAAGGGGGAGCGTCCTCGTCAACGAGTCCCCGCAGAACACGAGAAAGAGAAATGTGGCGGTAGATCGGTTGGTCAACAACAGAACCTTGGAAGACCTCGAGCTTGATGGGAGCGAAAGGGCAGTTCTCTGGCCAACGGAAGAAGATGTGCGGTGCAGGGTGCTCAACAGCCAACACGGGGTCTCAAGCATCGAAGCTCTCAGAGAGTTCAAGAGAGAGCCAAACGGGACAACCAGCCGATCGCGTTTTCCGATTGGAATGCGCCCGCAGATAGCTGAAGAAGACGCAGCGCTATATGTTCGCCTGTTGGACGATTTTCGTCAATGGACCACACAGTCCTATCAGCGGACATTGCGCTCTCCAGAATCTTTCGCCACCAGAAGACCACGAAGAATTTTGTGATCAATTCGGGCAAAATCTGTCTCAAATTTGTTCGAGTTGGGCCCGCTACATCGTCCGATTCATCTCCGGCGTTCCACATCCTCGCTCGACTGCCACGGCCATCGCCATGGACCTGGAAGCTGGGCTTGCCTCGCCATCGACGTGACTGTGACGCGCGACGTGTAACGGCGTCTAAGGTTGTCGCACACAGCGATGCGACGAATGAACGTTTGACCTAACAGATTGAGCCATCGAATCGACAGTCGAAGAGACAAGAACAAGTCTGCAAGAAGTCCGAAGTCCACCACCGACAAGCTTCAAGCCGTCCAAGATAGTGTGCCAGCAGTTGGATTCAACGACCAGCAACTCCTGAGTTTCCTCCTCCTTGATCCAGACTACGCCGCAGAGGCGTGGTTGAACAGTTACGACAACTGCGAAAGCAACTGCGGTGACCTCGACACATGAACGCGCACCTGAGAAGAGAGGACCCAGCGACAACCAACGTCCCGTTCCACCAATCGACATTTTTCCCAACAAGTCCTGCCGATCTGAGAAAGCCCAGTCCGACGGGGCGATTGTTTCACAATTCAAGCCGCCAGCGGCTCACGCTGTATCGTGTCCACCATCCGGTGGGTGGACCCCAGTAGACGTATTGGGTAAACTCGTACGACGGTACCAAACTCTACAGGCGCCACATGGACGAAGAGCGTCCTAGTCCTCTCCTCCATGCTTTACAACAGTATTGGTGTTTGAAGTCCTCATACGACGAGTTGGAACGGTAATTTTGCTTTTTTTGAACCTAGTTGAGCTGGAGAAATGCGACATGGACTAGAACAATTTCCTTCGAGAAGGGAAAGGCAATAAGGAGCCCCCGCGAGGAGAGTGGCCAGGTTCAAAAGGGTAGACCCAAGCGTCGTTGGACCAGTCGACGACGACGACGTTGGTTGCAAGAGAGGTTGTGTTTGCCGAAGATCATTTCCAATTTGGCAAGGTCACACCGATCGCTCTCGTTTCAGTCCTACACCATGAATGCGAAGGTGCTCAAGGCATTAATATTGCTGAGAAGCCCCGACACTCGCCAAAAAGACCCCCAGCTTTTTTTTCGGGATATGTCTTGAGGAGATGCGTCGTTCGCCGTGCTACCAGTTTGAATTGGGTTTGACAGGCGTTTCGCACTCCATAGTATGCCACCGACCCGTCTTGAAGCAGGGGAGGCAATGGCACGCATTATAGCATTTTATCCAGCCCAGACTCTCATGCCCTCCTCGTCGCTCGTACACGTGTTCCCTTAATTTCCCGACAGCATGGTTTGCAGTTAACCAACCGATACAACTGTGGCCCCCCTAGCCTCTTATTTTCCCTCAAATTCTGCCCACGACGAAGAATTCATGACATTTGTTCAATTAACTCCGCTGGTCCGCTTCAAATCTACTCGCTTCATCCGCTCTCTAAACAGTTTGAAAGACAGATATTTCTGCCAAAGGAAGCCCATCGAAGGAAAAAAAGAGATGAATGCGCCGCTCGAATTCGAAGATGAGGAACTCCGCCTGCCCAAGGTTTCCGGCTACATGCCAGGATTAAATGTGGCCGCCAACTAAGAAAACCCATCCGAACGGCCGTGGTGAAGTTTAAACAACGTCGCAAAGGCCAGGAGAGCTCCAAGTGAACCAAAGAAACTTACAAGTGCGCAAAACTCTAGAGAAATACATTCAAACCTCATTAACAGGCGCAACGATAGGAACGGCGCAACCGCCTGGCCGCCAGAAGGTAGGAGGGGTCGCCAGAAAAAGAGGCTTCTTCGCCACTACAACGGGAGGAGCCACCACGATGCTTGCAGCGGCGCTTGCCCGACCGGTATTCTTGTCTGCAACAAATCCAGCGGTGCAAACCTTCGGAACGAATTCAGACGCAGAGCCGTGGAGGGGAGTCGGAGGAAGGATGGTGATGCGCGTCGAACAACCACCTCGAGCCCACTGAAAGGATATTGGCCTGAGAGGCTTCCAGTCGCTCTTGGCTTTGACGATGATGTTCTGGACGGCAGTCACTGGAGCGGGAGGAACCGGCGTCGCCGCCACCGAAGAATTAAGGTTGGCGCGGGGCTGAACCGCTTCGATCTTCACTTGGCTAGAAGTCGAATTGGGAAGCTCCAAATGATTACGAGTGACGGTGAGAATCGAAGGAGAGACCGGGGATGGCGTGGCTGGGCTGGCCGGAGCGCTCCCCAGAGCGGTCTTGCTCTCACTCTCGTCGATTAGGGTGTCGTCTGAATCGGTGTCGAAAACCTGAGCTTGGTCTGCGTCCGGGTGGTCCGCCGACCGTGACGCGAACCGGGTGCCGAACGCAAGCGCGTAGTTGAAGAGAATCAGTACGAGAAGGACTGGAAGGGAGCGGGGAACCGCGTCGTGCTCGTGTTGTGATATGCTGGGGACGGTGCGCGCTTGTTGGTCTCGCAGCGGGGGCAACGCCGAGGTCTTGAATGCGGTCTTGATTTGGAGGTGTGTAGATCTGAGGCGAGGACGGAGGAGGATGATATTGAGGACGCAGAGGTTTGTGGTGAGGACCACAAGGACCCCGGCGGTCGTCGAGACCTCGCCGCGAATCAGACCGTTCTTGAGCGCATCTATGGCGGCGAGAGCGGCCAAGGAGGATGGCACGCCAACAACGAAACCGAAGATGAACTTTTGAGTGGGCATTGGGCGTGCGGATGATGAGTGCGAGGTGGCTGGAAAGAGCAAGAATGTAAGTGCAGTTGTCAGCCAGCCACCCCCTGTCTACTTTTGAGATTGGTCAAGTGGCTGACAAATTTCAAAGCTCAGCGGTCGAAGAAATTATCCGGAAGCTTTTTATTGAACGTACTCACAACAACTTGAATTTTAGTTCGCCGTCGCAAGCGGAATTCAAAGTCTTTAAAAACACATGGGCCGCGCTTTCGTCGCTGCTTCCTCCCCCACATTTCCACCCCATTGGACCTCATAACATTCCAGACATTAAGTATATTTGCAATTTTTCATGAAGCTACCGACCAGCGGGACCTATCATCCGGGCGCGTTCAATTGCAAGGCTTGAAGCTTGAAGCTAGTCACGGCGTGCCGCTCGTTGCCACAAACCTTACATACCGAGCCTGATTTTTGTAAAGCGCCCAGTATTTTTCTTGGAAGAAACATCGTTATTGTCGTCACGAGATAGAGTATTAGACTAGCGTAGCAAAGCAATTAACAAAACAGAATTCCATCCATGGGTATCGTAGTCTAAGAGTCCAACCCGGTCTACGAGAGCAATCAACCGCCAGCAGTCAAGCAAACAGCTCTCATCGCGACGAGAGGGCCAGCGCTATTGTCAAATGGCAGGTCGACGGTGAATAGGACGTCGCTCCGATCGTTGTTGAGATATACGGGTAAGTTCACCATATTCTCGGTCGAGGTGTCGCTCGCCTGAACCCAGCGCACTTGCGACGGATTTAGCCGGACAGCCTCGCCGTCGTTGAGAACGAGCTTGTCGACTGACCACGACGCACCCTCCAGCGCAAGTCCTAAGAATCAAAGGTGAGCCAACGCAAAACTTTTTCGTCGGATGGACCCACCATCTATGATAAAAGCGCCAGGATCGTTAACCCGCTCGATGTCAAGTCGCAGGTGCAGGGTCTCCAAACTCCACTTCTTCCGGTGAGCAACAGCTTGTCTCGTTGCCGTGATGTACGCCTCAGGGAAGAATAGGCCACCCAGCCACACCTCGACGTTGTTCAAATTGTCGAGTCCAGCGATAGTGTCCAATTGAGCCAGCCGTCGACTAAGATCTGCAATCCAGCCCGAAACAGCCAAAGCTTTGCTGACTTTGTAACGCCTCCAGTGGTCTGGGATGGTACCTACAAAGGTGTTAAAAAAGGTGAGGGTTAAAGCAACAGGCCATACCTTTGGTCAGGCAGCTCATGAGAGTGCGTAAATGATTGGTCTGCTTAAGCTCTCCCCGGCAAACTTTGATGACGTCTTTCAGATCTTTCTGGATTTGGGTGAGAAGCTTTCGTCCGATGCTGCCTTCACGGGAGAACAGACGATGCAGCGGGTCTTCGTTCTCGCTGGATTGTTTCGCCAAAGTGTTGAATTTCTGAAGGGATAAAGAATGAGACGGGGAAATAGGCAAGAACGAAGCAACGGACCGTGGGTAATATTTCAATCCACTGGCGGCAGCGATCGTGCAGAGTGCGCATCCAGGCAGGTTGCTGAGATCCCTGGGACTTGGAAGCAGCTGCGGCGGGGGTCGTGTCATCGTCATCGTCCGACAACATTCGCATCTTTCGCAGTTTGCCTAAAAGTTCGTTCCCTAGACAGACAATCAGTACCAAGCCCCCAAAACATGTTATAGCAAAGAAACCTTGGGCAGCGGCGATGACACGTTCGGCGGTCGGCGGGAGGCTGAGCCAAGAGGGTGGTTCACGGTCTGGCAGTCCTTGTACCCACGATAAGAAATGTTCCATCTTCGTGCCATCCGGCGCGCCCAACAGCTGCGCGCCGGTTACGCTAGGAACGAGGTTGAAGTCGACATTATACGCTGCCGGCGTGAAGAGGTTGTCAACAAAGGCGTCCAAGATCCTTTGGTCGAAGTCACTGTCGACTCTGCCACCGTAAACCGACTGCTTGACGAGCGTGCGCAAAGCATCCCAGGGAATCGCGGCAGGGTCAATGTTCGCCCTGCCCTTCGAAACCGTGTTCAACCAGGCGTCAATGGTGCTAAAAGCGGATGCCATGTCGGAGTCGTTGAAATCGTACGACTTGCTCCAGCCCAGGGGAGCATAACGGAGTCGTTCTTGAACCACAGCGTGGAACCAAGAGAGCAAGAAATACAAGCGGATCTTCTCAGCCGGTCCTTGCGACAGGCGCGATGAGGAGATGCTCCGCAGGGAATCGAGAAGGTTCGCCTTGATACCTGGAGGCGGCTCGTTCATGATAAGCCGAGATTGACGTAGTATGTTGACCGGGATGGACGTAGGATTTGCCTCCATCGTGAGGAAGAGTCTGAAATTACGGTTGGGGTTCAGAGTCTGCAGCTTCTTCTCGAGCTGTCCGAGCCATGTCGAGGCAAGGTGGACATTCTTAAGCAGTACCCAAGAACCTTGGCGAGAAGCAGCCGCAATGGCCTGATCCGCAAGCGTGAAGCCCTCCGGCGAACCCATGGCTACGGAAGCCGAACGAGCTCCCGTGTTCTTGATGAGGTTTTCTACTCGGTAACTCGCATCGTAACCGGGAACGGAAATCAGTGCGAGCGGCGTGCTTGCGGGCACCTCGTCTGTAACCATTCGCCCCAGGTCGAAGCTCGCTTCCGCGGAAATATCGACATCGAAGACGACTCGCACAAAGTGCGCCGTTGCTTGCAGCAGGCGGTCTGGTCTCAGACATTTGACTATCAACGCTGACCGAAGAGCATCGACAGCAGCTACGTACGAACCGTTCAGTACATGGTAGAAGATAGAAAGATATCATACGCACGTGTGCTGGGCTCCCAAGGAGTAGGAACAGACTTCTCAGGCGTGGTTGACTCGAGGAACGGTATCCAGTCGCTTTCGTGTTCCAAAAAGTGAGCCTGAACAGGTTTGAATATCGAGTGTTTCGCGTAGCTCTCGAGGCGCCGAAGTTGATCTGGAGACAGCAGAGAGCCTTTATCGGCTGTAACTGCAGCCCCAGCCGCCACTCCATCACCACTTTCGAGGAGGAACTCGAGTTCATCCCCGATCTCCTCGATGCCTCGTAATTTGACCTGCGCTAACAGGACCGCCAACATCACATGGTCCTTGTAGAGCAACGCGCGCGAGGTGCGCTGGTAAACAACGAGGAACAGATCGTTCAAAAGAATGGCACGACGACGGCTGTAATCGGTGACGCCCTTGAGATTCGGGTTATGATGCAGGATGTAGTCGAAGATGTCGAGGAAGAAACGCAAGGAGAATTGATAGAAGTGGTTGACCAGATTCAATTGCTCCAGAACGAAAAACACGGCACTGCAGGCTTGGGCCAACGGGAGGTACTCCGCCGTTACTTGCTCAACCTCTCTTATCACGACGTCCGTTTCTTCGACCTTGTGCGTGATTTCAGCTGCCTCTCGTTTCAGCGTTTCCAGCGTGTCGATGACTTTGTCGTCGTCGAGGATGTTCCCGGAAGACTCGTTGAGCGCCTGCAGTAGCAGCTTCTCGAGAGTCCTCAAACGGAGGCGGAACTCGCCCTGGATCTTCATCAGATCTGTACGCTTCCGTTCCGTGTCGGGACGTTCCACTTTCAGCACTTGGTCCAACGATTGACTCTGAAGACTGCTCCGCGTCATCGTGAAGTTGACGAAGGTCACACGACTGCAGATATCGGGAGAGAATTCGACGGAGGGATCTCTCGTCGACAAGAACATGGTGAACGATGGCGAAAAGTCGATATCCTGGTTTCCCAGCCGAATCAAGACACGACCTCCGGTTCGCCGAATCTCCTTGTTCAGGACGGCGTTGAGGATCGGATCGAGGTGCTCGACGTCCTGGATCAAGAGAGGATTCCCGAATCGAAGCGCACTTTCGAGGACCTTCAGGAAAGCCTCGTCCAAGAAGCTGGTGACCGTGATCTTCCGTTCCTTGTATTCGTTCAACAAGAACGTCGTAGCCTGGCCCGTTGGGTCGATTATCAGCGGATAACGATTGAAACGCTTCAGCATGATAGCGTTCTCGGTCGTGAGATTGTCGGATGGGAGAGACTTGGATTGCCAACTCAAACGGTCGTCGGCTGTTGAAAGGTACTCGGTGAGGGAGAGTTCCGGTTTGTACTTGACGTTCGCGTCGGAGAGATGATTTGACCATTCCTGCCACATAACTTCTCGATAATGTTGATCGAAGAAGCCACCATAGGCAAGGAACGCCGCGGAAAGAAGCACATCACCGACGATGGTGCTCATCTCCGTGTCGAATGTGCGGCTACCGGACTCCCACCGTCCTCTTTCTGAAGACAGACTCTCCAGCAGCTTCATGCTGCGATCAACCTTGCTCTGGACGCGCTCCATTTCAGATTTGATCGCCTGGGTCTCGCTGATGAGAAGCGCGTATTCTTCCTTGTACCGTTCGATCTTGGCCTCCAATTCAGCAATCATGTGGATGATCGCTTCGGCTTGTTTCTTGGTGGTCGCAGCCTCGACTTCCAAAGATTGAACTAGAAGGAAAAGTCAAATGAATATTGCGACCAATTAAATTGAACGCAGTTCCCACCCTCGTTACGGAGAGGTTCCACTTTATCCAGGATTTCTGAAAACCGGACTTGTGCCAGGACCCATTTAACCAGGGGACCACAGGCTCTGCTAGCACGTTGCACCGTTTCGAAGTTGTATGACGGACGGCTGAGGAAGTCCTTTTTCATGGTTTCACGCAATTGTTTCGTCATTTGCGTCGTGGTGTCGAAGTTGAGGATTCCACGAATGAACTCCTCTCCGCGAAGAATCGTCTGAACAGAACGCCAGTTGTCGATTTTATGGCCAAGGATCGTACAGACCGACTCCATCGCCAGCTTCACAGCTTCGGGAGGGTTCGCCATACCACGGACTTCCTGAAGGTGCTGTTTCTTGATGTTACTGACGGCGGTCTGTGCGTCAAGAACAGCAGGCTCAGCGTCAGCGAGATCGGCTGTCGCGATGGCGCGACGCTGCTCGATGTGTTTGTCCTGTTCAACAAGAGCAGCCTGGATTTCAATGGAAGCAGATTTCTTCTGTTCAGCCTCCTGTTGATCGGCAACCATGCGCTTCAATTTCTCGTTGGCCTCTGTATCCTTGGCCTCGAGCTGCGAGCGTTTGATGGCAAGACTCTTTCGGAGCTCCTCGACCTGCGTGACGGTATCACGAAGCTTGTCGAGGCCGACGTGAAGATGACGCTGTTGTTCCTCAAGCTCGTCGCGTTTCTCCGTGTACAATCGGACATAGTGATTAATGCTGGAGAAATAAACAAATAAAGTATTATGAGTGCCCGGCAAAAGCGTTGGAAGCAAACATGCACATACAAGTCAAGATAGTGGCGCGGTGTAACATAGTTGTGTCGACCTTGTCGTCGACTGAGGCGCTGATTGATCTGGTGCAGCGAGGAATGGACGTGGACCAGGGCATTAACGACCGCTGTTCGGTGCAGTGGCGGCATCGAAAGGCCGCGGTACGCGATGGGGAAGTGGGCAGGAGGAGTGTAGGAAGGCAGGTCCAGGTCGAGCGTGTTGGTGAATTCCATCCCAACCTGATAGAAAGCCTGGTCGGACCAATCACCGAACCAATCCAAAACACAACGATTGAACAACGCTGGGGAAGTCGCAGCCCTCGAAGCGAGACCATTCTCGGGCGGATTCATGGTGAATACAACATGCAAGTTTTTGGCGACCTGTTGAGTGAACCAACGGTAGAGTTCCTCATGTGAATCCAGCATCAGGCCGTCTCGTTGAGAGCCTTCTTTGCAAGAGGTCATCAAAGCAGCGTGCTCGTCGCCTTCGAAAAGACCGGGAACTTCGGCATTGGCCAGGAGCGTGTTCATACGCTCGAGGAAACCAGAGTCGAGGACGTTTGACTCATCCATGATGAAACAAACTTTCTCTCCTTTGCAGCCAGCGCGACGAAGGACGGTCCGTAGGTCCTCGTCAAAGTCTTCGCCAGTATATTTGTTGGAAACCTTGATTTGGAAAATGCTGAGCCCGTTCATCCACGCCACGAAGCGTGACAACGTCGTCTATGGATGTATTAGGGACCGCCCGGGGGTTTAAATGAGTGAATCGTACCTTTCCACTTCCACTGACTCCGATGAGCAACAAATGACCCTGGATTTGACGGAAGACTCGGTCAATACGAAGAACGTGGTCCAGGACGTCGTTGAAGAGCACAAGCGGCACATCCAGCTCCTCCTCGTAAAAGACTCGGAGTCTGGCTTTCGTGTACTCGCGAAGCGACTCGCGGTCGACTGGAATGTAATTCTTGGACGTCCAATTAGAGAACAGAATGGGACGGGTCAGGGCTTCGTCACGGTTGATGGTAGGGAAGTGTTCCATGGCGTTCGAGTCGATGTTTTCGTCGGTCCAGAACTTTTCTTCTTCGGTGACCAACCGATCTTGAAAGAGGCGCAGAGCCTCGTGGGCCCAAACACGGACAAGGCCTTCGACGGAAAGAATCTCGAGGGGCCGAATCGCTTCGTAAATTCCCCGAATCCACCGTGTCAGCTCACGAGGACTATACACATAATGCGCCTGGACGTCGGTGGTGAAGCGCTTCTGGGAAGCTAGGTAGAATGATACCATGGCATCGGTGAGAGGCTCTGCATAGGCTCGCAGGTTTGGGACGACCTTGAGGACAGCTCTGTTGTATGTCCCGTAAATCTGCTTCAAAGAAACTTCGCCAGGATAATCAACCATGACCAATGGAGCATGACGCAGGAAACGATGACTAAGCGGAACTCGGCCCGGGTCGGTTGGTGGATTGCAGGCACCGACGAATTGGATGCGCTCGAGCTTGATCCAGGCCATGTCAGAGGAGCGCCAGTAGCCGCCGCACTCGACGAGCTGCCGGATGAACGAAATAACACGCTGAGTCCCGTACTTGTCTGCTGCGGGCAGATTAATCTCGTCGCAAAACACCACCAGCCATCGCCCAATTTGCACAGGCGCGAGGATCACTCCGTTCGGCGTCTTGCGATACTCGCAATATTGCTCGAACGTCTTGAGGATCAGTTCCGGCGTGGTCGCACTGGAGAAATTCAGCCCAGCAACCTCCATGTCGGGAAGTTTGCGGAGGGCACTAAAGAGCGTCATTGTCTTGCCAGACCCGGGAGGTCCACAGAGCATGAGCGGCTTGTGCTCAGAAAGCCAGGAGTACAGAACCTCCTCGTGGCGAACTGTGTCCATGGTCGGAACGACGACATCGGCGGCCGTGACGGCGTGAGCCTCGATCTCGATGACGGGCACCTTCGATTGCCACGCCGTCCATTCGCCATTCGAGACTTGCACATCGTAGTCGATGAGCGAGCTGCCGGGAAGGAGGGGAGGGAGGTCGATGCTGGTCTGCTTTCGCAAGAAGTCTCCCATCTCGGCCCGGAGGTCCAATTTAGCATCGCCGGAGAACGCCCAGATGATGCTGACCAGCAGCCGCTTGGTCACATACTGCTCGACGCGTTCTGGGGACAAGGGGAAGTCTGGATGCTGAAAGTTGTACTCGATGACATTCCGCACGGTCTTATTGAGGAGGGAGAAGAGGGTGTTGAGGGCTCGGGTGACGGTAAAGTCCATGATGTGCTCGATGGACTCTGCGAAGGTGAGTGCGCTGCTGACGAGGTCCCCATCGGCAAAGTAGCGCTCCAGGATGGAAGCCACCTGCTTCTGAGTAATAAGATTCCCGGAGGCTGAAGTATCCGTAGACGGGTCTGTCCTGCGGCCCAGCACCTCCCCAGCGTCTTCATCATCGGCATCCAGCGGAATAGCGGAGAGGGTCTGGAGGTAATTACGGTAGACCATAGAGGGCTCGACGACGTCCTCGCTGAACCAGATCATTCCGCAACGACTGACAGTGGCCAGTGTCGCGTACTTGAGATGTTCAACTTCAAACATGATGCGGACGTTGGGCGGCAGGTTAAGCCGCTCTCCATTCGGCAAAGTCAACAATTTATTATCGTCCAGCACACTAGCGAGATCAGTTAGTTCGTGCTCAAACTCAAAGAAAACGAAAAACACCTGTTCAAATTCTCAACCCACTCCGGATCAACGTCGCCATCAAAAACGATCCAATGCCTCTTCCCGCTCTCTCCACGCACATCGTCGACGATTTTACGCAGAATATGTGTGAACAGACCGTCGTTCCACTCTCGCGTCGTCGGGTCGAGCGTCCCATAAAGCGCCTCCTTGTCCATCGCTTTAGGATCGATGACGTAAGCAACACCTTCAATGCCATCAAGTCGTTCGAGGGCAGCGAGCAAGACCTGCCAGGCGTTCGTTTTGCCTGTGCCCGACGCTCCGACCATCATGAGACCGTGCTGGATCTTCTGAATCTGGTAGAGCTGTAGAATTTTGGCGATCCAGCGGTCGCCGTCGATCAAGCGGCGCTCAGCGCAAACTTTGAGGATCTGCTCGCGGAGCTTGTCAAGATCAACGGGAAGATAGTCGACACCGGGGAAGACGTCGGCCAAGAGGCTGCATTCATATTAGAGGACGAATGAAGAACGAGCAGCGATCACTTACTTGGTGAGTAGCGGAACATCATCAGCAACTAGCTTGGGCACAATAGTCTCAGTGACACTCTGGATGAGAATGATTTGCTCCGAGACAGCATCGGAAAGACCAACGACCGTCTCTTCGTCGTTCTCTGCCTCCGCACGAACACTCTGCAGACGCTCACGCTTGAGAATACCTGCACTCGCGAGCACGGCCTTGAGCGCACGCAGACCAAAGTCGTAATGCGGCTGCGGGGAGAGTTGCTCGTCGCAAAGATTGAAGAACGGTACGATCTTGGACGCCAAAGATTCGGCTGTGCGGAAACCTTGAGAGAACAACATGACTTGGGCAATGAGCTCGCGATCGGGGCGCGTCATGGCCATCCTATAAGAGACATCAATTGCTGAGAAGTGGTGGAAGAGGGCGTTGAACATACGGTCTGAAGAGTTTCGTCAAATTGGGCGGGAGTTGAGACCGACCAGCATAGTTGGGATTGGTGGTAATAAAGATACCTAGCGTCCCAAACGTCAGTTCTAATTTGATCCTCTGGGCACTACGACCTACCGATATTCTTGTTAATCTTCAAATTCTTCCCGACGAGCTCAATCTCGGTGTTCGGATTCTTGACGAGCGACGCGAGACCCTGCTGAATGCTCTGAACTTGCTGCGAAACAGCACTGAGAATCCGCTCCTCCAAACGATTGAACTCATCGAAGCAACCCCACGCGCCGACTTGACACAGCCCGACGAAAATACGACCCATAGCTTGGAAATCGAACGTCTCGTCACAGCAAAAGACCAGCACGAATCTGCCCAGCTGCACGCCGAGCGCCTTGACCGACTCGGTTTTACCTAAACACAATTAAAAAGATATTCATCACACTGATTCCAAAAAAAAAATCTCACCAGTTCCAGCAGGCCCAAAGGGCGCCCCACCGAGCTGATTATCCAGGGCCTGCGTGAGGGTGAGGTAGACCCGATCCGTCAAGGGCGTCTGCACAAGCCGATCTGGCACCCCAAGGTACTCCCACCCATACGGGAACGACGCATCTGCCACCTTGATCGCCAGCCGCTCCAGCGGGTTCTCCGCCGCCCTATCCAGATAAAAACGCATCTGGTACAACCACGTGAACCCCTTGGTGTCGAGCAGCTTCTCCGCGATGAGGCTCCGCGTCACGTCGCGCTGGTGCACGAGCTCCGTGATGAGGTGCTCGCACTTTCGCCGCGTGACGGGGGAGAGCTCCTGCAGCACGATGTCAGCGAGTAGGTCGAGCGCCTGCGTGATGGTCTGCAGCGGCTCCTCCGGCGTCTTGTGCGCGTCGAGGGACGTCTCGACGGCGGCCGTCCAGGCGACTTGGACTGCGAGCGTGACGAGCTGCGCGGGGGTACTTGTCCATCCACAGCATGAGCTGGTCCATAGGCAGCGTGGAACCAGTGCCGTAGAAGATTTGCAGCTCCACCACTGCTTCGGAAAGCAGGTCCGCGAGCGAAAGCCGCATCATCGACTCGATCTTGGCGAGCCAGTCGTTGATCTTTGGGAAATCCTTCAGGAGGATGGGCGTCGTGAACTGCACTTCCTCGCCCTCCCTCGACGCCATGCCCTGGATCTGAGTCAAGTCCTCGTCCAGCATGATAGTCGAGATCCCCGCGAACATCTTCTTCAGATGCTTCATGATGCGCAGGATGTCTTTGCTGTTTCCGATAATCTCCAGCAAGTCCTCGTCACCAACAAAGTAGAACCGAGGGAACGAGGACCGCTCCCGCTCGAGGTACTCCCCGAGCGCCTTCTGAATCTTGTTGAGGAGATCTGCAAGCCGCTCCAAGCTCTTCTGTACGCCCTGGATATTCATGACGTCGATCACGAACGGCGACTTGTACACTTTCTTCATGACGGTGAGGAACTCGGCGTTGATGTTCTGGAACCGACCGCTTTCGACGGGGAGCAGGTGCTTGATGTCGGCACTGCCCGAGAAGATGCCCTCGAGGTAGACCCACTGGCGCTGGACGTCGATCCAGACGTCGAACAAGACGTGAATCCTATTGAGTTTCTCCTCCCAGGAAGCCGCCTCTTCCTCGAAGACTTTGTAATACGGAGAGAGCTTCATGGCAGTGAGCGAGTTTAAGTTCTCGCTGCACTTTGTGAAAAGGTCGTCCCAGCCTCTGTACAAGTAGTTAAGGACGGGCAGCTGGGTAACATAGTTAGAACAAACCTAATGAGACGGCACTTGGTTTGGTAGTTGACCAAGTCCAGCGTGTAGTTCGTCCAGGTCTCCTTGACCTGCTTGATATATTCTTCGAGGGCCATCTGAGAGTGCGGTGAGATCGAAAACAGAAGGTATCGAGGAAATTTACCTCTCCTTGCGCTTGAATGATAACTTCCTTGATCAAGCTCTCGTTCCTCTTGAGATCCATGTCGTAAACGTGGCCGAGGGTCATCCTGTAATCAATTTGAGCACGAGCAAGAGAACAAAGCAGACGAAACACACAGCGGCAACGGAATAGCGGAAGGCATGCGCAACGCCTTGAAGAGCTGCTTCCAATGCCTATCCTTCATCCCCTCCGACTGCAGCTCTGATATAATCGCGTTGGACTTGAGCAGTCCCTTGAGCACGTCCTGGACGTATTCGAACGCGGCGTACTGCCTCATCCTTGCAGGCATCTCCCTCGTCGACGTCGACAGCGCGTCGAGCTGCTGGCGCAGCTTCCTTGGCTGGACCTGCGCCCACGAGATCTCGCGCAGCTCGCCAATTTGACTCCAGATACCGGAGAGGGCGGTCCACACGCCCTTGAGGTCGCGCAGCTCCTCGAACACGGGTTCGAGACGCGTGTGGCGGGTGAGTTCGAGGTCGAGGGCCTCCTTGGCGCGACATACGAGGTCGTATTCCTCCTGGACGCGGGTGAGCTTGCCCTCGAAGACGTTGATGATGTTCATGGCGGTGTCTGCGGCCATGTTGCCTTGGACGGGGCGGGTGGTCTCCCACTCCTGTAGGATGTCGTTTATCTTATTCTCGATGATTTTGTCCTCGGCGACGATCTTGAGCTGCAGTCCGGCTGGTTGGACATGAAAAAAGAGTCATTACAACGCGCACGCAACACACCAAGCTGCTCCTGAATGGAATCATTCTTCCTCTTGAGAATCTCGTTGTATGCGCTCCATTCGCCGCGCAACTGGTCGCTGTAGAGCCAGTCATCGGGGAACTGGTATCGGAATCTATGCAGCGTCTTCTCGCCGTTCTCGCAGAGCTCTATCATAGGGCCCCATGCCTTTGTTTTCTTCTTGAGGTCCTGCACGAAAGTGATGAATGTAACCGCTGCTGCGGTCGATGAATTGCCACCAGGCGCGAAGGCCTACAACAGAACATCTGTGAGTATTTGTGGGCGAGAGCGAGTGGAACGGGGGAATACCTCCATGGTTCGTTTGACGCGTCGCCGTCGAGGGCAAGAGTTATTATAGACCACGTGCAGCCAAACCGGCTTGGACTCAACGCTCACGGGCACAACTTCTTTATTTCTGACCACTACCACCACCCCGCCTTGAAGCCAAAAATGTCCGGCCGTCAGCAACGTGTTATGGTCCAGCCGATCGTAGGCCAATTTCCAGCAATATTACCATTCAATTCTAACGAAAATCGACCGCAGAATGTGATCTTCAAAAATCTGCAGCAGGTTCTGCGTTCACATCCCATTTCTCCTTGGATCCAGCTCATTGGTGAACTATAGAAAACTAAAATCGTTATCTGGCTGTACGACAACGTCGAGATGCGGATTGAGGGACGAATCATTGTGCGTCTCCCTCCCGTACCCTACATTATCGGCATTGAACCTCGGTGCCGCGTTCCAGCCGTCGTGCATGTAAACGAGACGTCGCGTCCAGTTTCCTTGTCTTTTTCCGCATTCCTATCTTGTCCTGGCTCTCCGAACGTGCTCGCTCATACACGCGTTTTGACCAGGGATTCGATGAGTTTATGAACGTCGTGATAGATGAGGCGGCGGAGGTATACGTCAAGGACGCAAAGCCCAGGAGAGAGCTCGGTCAGTCGCGCATCCACTTTACTTCTGATTGTAACTTATACTGGCGATAGGACGTATCCTGCTCAAGGGCGACAACATTACGCTGATACAACAGGTCGTATGATAGCGATCCTAAGTAGCGCTATCGTGGTTTGTATCAAAAGGGTCGGGGCACGCACGACGCGCTGCCTGCACGACGACTAATTCGTGAATATATTGACTTGTATGTAGCCCCAAATCACAGATTGTATATAGGCAGTAGACGCGTCAAGCTGAGGGATTGTCTGCACAACGGGCACTCTGCCTAATGAATACTTTCGTTAATTCGGCTCCTCCATTGACTACGAGCAACCCACCTTCTCCCGTCCCCAGCCAACAATACAACTCCAGCAAAACAGATGGCCGCACTCAGTCGCGCAGCTATCAGTCCGTTCCTCTAAGCACAATGTACAATTTCGTCCCGCTCTCAGCGCGTCAGGGATCGACGAAACATTCAACATCGTCCTCTCGTCCTCTTCTGCCGGTTTTGCTGGCTCGCCCTCGGGATCCACGGGCCCAAGGAACGTCGATACAGGTCGTTCATCGAGGAACGTTTCCTGCGTATTGCTATCGCGCTGTTTACCCATGACTGTCAAGGGCTCCGTAGCGAGATTGCTTCGTAGAAAACCAATCAGCCGGTGGAGAAGTCGTACGCCGAGGAGAATCCCGAGCAGAGAATACGAAGGTGGTCGGATATGCGGGTCTTGCGGGATGGAGGATACCTGCAATAAAATAAGCCTAGAATCGATACGAATACGAACTCCCTGACCTTCCGAATGCCGAGCAATCGCTTCACCAGGTCATAATACGTCCCGCTGATATAAAACGCAGCCAGATTCAGTTCAGCCAGGACTTCAAATACACTTGGCAGCTTTTTCAGACTCTTTCGTATGCGGGATGGCTGCCCATAGTCCGGCGAGATGTCGTCCCATCGGCCCAGCAGATACGATGGAACAGTGGGCAGTAAAACCAGTGCAGCGCGAGTCAGTCGCGACGGAGGGACCGCACGCTGGAAGGCGGAATATTGCCATATGTCGGTGTACTCTTCCCCCAGCGTCTGAGTCGCTAGTTTTGGTTATTTAAATAAGCCTCAATGTCTGGAAGCAAGGAGCTCTACAGACCCCGAGCCGTAGTAAGCCCATAATACCCTAGCTTAACCAGTAAATCGACTTCCTTATCCCACCGACTTAACCACCGAGTACCTGCCGGTCCCAGGAAGAATGAAAGCTGAGTCATGCAAGGCCGAGTTGCGCCTGGGAGACCCACCCAACCACGCGCGAAGCACCGTCTCTACTTGGTCTTTCAGCGACGAAACATGGTACAAGTCGCGCTGATTCGCCCGAACTTGGATTTATTCAGCAAAGATACCCTGCCTGGAACCAGACCGAGTGCGCACTAATTTGAGCCTGTTGAGCTGGGGGGAAGGTGGGGACTGGCATCGTGGTTCCGGTACAAGAGTCGGAGATGCCGAATTGACGCGTTCACGCGACTGTTTGGCCGATCGCTTTTCTTCCTTCCCACATCCACCCCGCCTTGAAGCACCACACGAAGCTACAAGAAGACGCCATGTCGGAGCCCTCAGTCTGGACAAAACGTACGCCGCATACATCCCCGACGCTGGACAAAATACTAACGGAGTAAATCCAGTCAAGTAGGAAAAAACCGATCGCTAAACGAATTATCCCCAGCTAATAAATTATTTTACCTTGCGCAGAATGGGTGCGTTAATGGGCGGCGGAGTCGGGCTCACCATTGGGTTCCTCTTCGGATCCTGGAGTATCATGCAGTGCGTTCCGTGTCCACCAATCGGGACGCTCGACTGAGTCGCTTTGTGTGCTCTACTAGGCACGGCGCAGGACCCCGCGGCGTTCTCTCTACCCTCTCCAAAACCATGCTCAGCAGCGCCGCAACCTTTGGCTTTTTCCTCTCCATCGGCTCGGTGAGTTTCTTCTGGACCCGACTGCCTTTGTTCACATATCATGCGTCTGCAGGTGATCCGGAACGACTCCCCCATCCTCGAGGCCGCGCACCTGCAACTTGTGGCCCCCACGCCCGCGGTCCGCTCTAGGGCGGAGGGATTCCAGCTCATGCGCGCGCGGTGGGAGGAGGAGCGGCGCCGTGCCGCATCATCGCGACCATGAGTCCAGAGGTAGCCCAGGATAACTCTTCTATGAAAATGCAACTGCTGCTCGTCATCTCCTCACTCTGTGTATACTTTTTGGTTTGCCTGAATATCCTAATGAACTCAGATTCAAACCCAGACAAGTACGAAGGAAGTTGTTGTTTCTGCCAGTGATATAGAGGACAACACAGATTCGTTCGAGCCTACTTCGCCCTTGAAGACACAGGAAAGAAAAAAACTAATGTTACAGAGTCTTATCGAGTCGTCTAGCAAGCACGAGCGATAAGTTTCCGCCTTTTTGCACGCATTGGAAATTACCCACTTTGGAATACCACATACTTTGGAACCCCCGTAGCTCGCTCCTCATCTCGCTCAGGTGGTTCCCCAGCATACGCGACCATCGCCCTCTAGTACTCAATCATCCCCATCACCTCGAGACGCGCAAGGACCTCATCGTCGGGAAGCCCAAGCTCATGCAACTTGTCGCGCACGAACACGACCTCAGTCATCACGCGCGTCGGGTCGGGCCCCTCCTCGTACTTCCGGCGCCACTGTGGGCACCGGTAGTGCACCTCACGTAGGACGGCGTCGAGCCCGCGCTCGGGGAAGTTGGGTCGCCAGTTGAAGGTGGGTGCGGTGGCCATGAAGATGTCGAGTAGCTCGGGATGTGCGAGGACCATGGTCTTGGATGCTGGTTAGCCTTTGGTAGATGGGCAAAGAGCAAAGGACGCTGGCGAAGGAAGCTTTATAGGTCTTGCGGAGAATCAGTTTACGTCAAGGGGCATTTCACCATTTTCCACATCGATCTGACTTTTGGTTCCGAGATCCAAGTATTCAAGCCTTGCAATTGAACGCGCCCGGATGATAGGTCCCGCTGGTCGGTAGCTTCATAAAAAATTGCAAATACACTTAACGTGTGGAATGTTATGAGGTCCAATGGGGTGGCGAGGAAGCAGCGACGAAAGCGTGGCCCATGTGTTTTTAAAGACTTTGAATTCCGCTTGCGACGGCGAACTAAAATTCAAGTTGTTGTGAGCACAAAGTTTGGGAACTCAGAATACCGGAGACCGGGTGGGGCTGTGCACATCGGCGGCAGCGCGGCAAATCAAAGCGGGGTTTGATGGCATTGATGTTGTCCAGTTGAATCGCTGCAGGACTCTGGCCTTCTTGCGACCTTTTCGTGAATTATTTAAGATGAACACCGGTAGAAGTAAGATTAATGGGTTCTGTTACATCGCTCTTGTAAGTTGTAGCTCACCTTGTTCCGACTGGGCTACTTTTCATCTTGTAGGCCACTCGAAGTAGACCTAACGGTGCTACCGGTTAAACATCGAAAATCATCACGCCGTAAATATACGACTGCTTCCTGTTCCTTCGACCATTCTCCAAGTCCACTAAATAGGGGCATCTTTCAACTGCAATAATTGAGGGAATTGTTTCACCGTAGACCAAACACGTCATATCATATCAAGGAGCTACCTCTGGTTCAGTAGCTTGTTACAAAGTACGGCGAGTCCAACACGATAGTTTATACAACCGGCGCCGTATCATTTCAGTGCGGCATCTCACCCGCTGATAGCCGCGGTTACGATCGGGCATGATCGGGGACGATCCGGCCACACCGGGTGTCCGGTATTCTGAGTTCCCAAATGCACTCGTTGTGAGTACGTTCAATAAAAAGCTTCCGGATAATTTCTTCGACCGCTGAGCTTTGAAATTTGTCAGCCACTTGACCAATCTCAAAAGTAGACAGGGGGTGGCTGGCTGACAACTGCACTTACATTCTTGCTCTTTCCAGCCACCTCGCACTCATCATCCGCACGCCCAATGCCCACTCAAAAGTTCATCTTCGGTTTCGTTGTTGGCGTGCCATCCTCCTTGGCCGCTCTCGCCGCCATAGATGCGCTCAAGAACGGTCTGATTCGCGGCGAGGTCTCGACGACCGCCGGGGTCCTTGTGGTCCTCACCACAAACCTCTGCGTCCTCAATATCATCCTCCTCCGTCCTCGCCTCAGATCTACACACCTCCAAATCAAGACCGCATTCAAGACCTCGGCGTTGCCCCCGCTGCGAGACCAACAAGCGCGCACCGTCCCCAGCATATCACAACACGAGCACGACGCGGTTCCCCGCTCCCTTCCAGTCCTTCTCGTACTGATTCTCTTCAACTACGCGCTTGCGTTCGGCACCCGGTTCGCGTCACGGTCGGCGGACCACCCGGACGCAGACCAAGCTCAGGTTTTCGACACCGATTCAGACGACACCCTAATCGACGAGAGTGAGAGCAAGACCGCTCTGGGGAGCGCTCCGGCCAGCCCAGCCACGCCATCCCCGGTCTCTCCTTCGATTCTCACCGTCACTCGTAATCATTTGGAGCTTCCCAATTCGACTTCTAGCCAAGTGAAGATCGAAGCGGTTCAGCCCCGCGCCAACCTTAATTCTTCGGTGGCGGCGACGCCGGTTCCTCCCGCTCCAGTGACTGCCGTCCAGAACATCATCGTCAAAGCCAAGAACGACTGGAAGCCTCTCAGGCCAATATCCATCCAGTGGGCTCGAGGTGGTTGTCCGACGCGCATCACCATCCCTTCTCCGACTCCCCTCCACGGCTCTGCGTCTGAATTCGTTCCGAAGGTTCGCACGGCTGGATTTGTTGCAGACAAGAATACCGGTCGGTCGAGCGCCGCTTCGAGCATCGCGGTGGCTCCTCCCGTTGTAGTGGCGAAGAAGCCTCTTTTCCTGGCGACCCCTCCTACCTTCTGGCGGCCAGGCGGTTGCGCCGTTCCTATCGTTGCGCCTGTTAATGAGGTTTGAATGTATTTCTCTAGAGTTTTGCGCACTTGTAAGTTTTTTTGGTTCATTTGGAGCTCTCCTGGCCTTTACGACGTTGTTTGAACTTCACCACGGCCGTTTGGATGAGTTTTCTTAGTTGGCGGCAACATTTAATCCTGGCATCTAGCCGGAAACCTTGGGCAGGCAGAGTCATTCCTCAGCTTCGAATTCGAGCGGCGCATTCATCTCTTTTTTTCCTTCGATGGGCTTCCTTTGGCAGAAATATCTGTCTTTCAAACTGTTTAGAGAGCGGATGAAGCGAGTAGATCTGAAGCGGACCTGCGGAGTTAATTGAACAAATGTCATGAATTCTTCGTCGTTGGCAGAATTTGAGGAAAAATAAGAGGCTAGGGGGCGCACAGCTGTATCGGTTGGTTAACTGCAAGCCATGCTGTCGGGAAAGAGCGACGAGAAGTGCATGAGAGTCTGGGCTGGATAAAATGCTATAATGCGTGCCATTGCCTCCCCTCGGGTCGGTCACGGTGGCATAGCGAAACACCTGTCAAACCCAATTCAAACCTGGTAGCACGGCGAACGACGCATCTCCTCAAAACATATTAAAAAAACTGGGGCCTTTTTGGCGAGTGTCGGGGCTTCTCAGCCATGCCTGCGTTCATGGTCGAGGACTGAACGAGAGCGATCGGTGACCTTGATTAATTTGGAAATGATCTTCGGCAAACACAACCTCTCTTGTAACCAACGTCGTCGTCGTCCAATATCCTTTTGAACCTGGCCACTCCCTTGCGGGGTTTTTTATTACCTTTTCCTTCTCCAAGGAAATCATTCTAGTCCATTCCTCCAGCTCAACTTGGTTCAAAAAACAAATTACCATTCCAACTCGTCGTACGAGGACTGCAGACACCAATACTGTCGTCAAGCATGGAGGAGAGGACTGGGGCGGCTCTTCGTCAGTGTGGCGCCTGTCGAGACTGGTCCCCTCGTCCGATTTTACTGAATGCGGCCACTGTATGGAATTGTGGATACAATATGGTGTGAGCCTCTCACACACCGCCGGCGGCTTAATGTTGTGAAGCAATCATCCCTTGGATTGAACTTGCTCAGGTCGGTCGGATGTCTTTTTGGGAGGTGTCTTTTGGCGCAATCTCCGGGATATTGGTTGTTCTTCTCTTCTAAGGTGCGCATTCATGTGTCCAGGTCAACACAGTTGCTTTTGCAGTTTGTCGTTGACTGTACAACCACACCTCTGCGGCGTAATCTGGATAGAGAAGGAGGAAACTCAGGAGTTGCTGGTCGCTGGATCCAACTGCTGGCACACTATCTTGGATGGCTTGAAGCTTGTCGGTGGTGGACTCGGACTTCTTGCAGACTTGTTCTTGTCTCTTCGACTGTCGATTCGATGGCTCAATCTGTTGGGTCAAACGTTCATTCGTCGCATCGCTGTGTGCGACAACCTTAGACGCCGTTACACGTCGCGCGTCACAGTCACGTCGATGGGGAGGCAAGCCCAGCTTCCAGGTCCATGGCCATGGCCGTGGCAGTCGAGCGAGGATGTGAAACACCGGAGATGAATCGGACGATGTAGCGGGCCCAACTCGAACAAATTTGAGACCAATTTTGGCCGAATTGATCCCAAAATTCTTCGTGGTCCTCTGCTGGCGAAAGATTCTGGAGAGCGCAATGTCCGCTGCTAGGACTGTGTGGTCCATTGATGAGAATCATTTAACAGGCAAACATATGGCGCTGCGTCTTCTTCAGCTATCTGCGGGCGCATTCCAATTGGAACTGTTGAAGACGATCGGCTGGTTATCCCGTTTGGCTCTCTCTTGAACTCTCTGAGAGCTTCGGTGCTTGAGACCCCGTGTTGACTGTTGAGCACCCTGCACCGCACATCTTCTTCCGTTGGCCAGAGAACTGCCTTTCGCTCCCATCAAGGTCGAGGTCTTCCCAGGTTCTGTTGTTGACCAACCGATCTACCACCACATTTCTCTGTCTCGTGTTCTGCGGGGACTCGTTGACGAGGACGCTTCGCCTTTCCCGTATCTTTTGCAGTTGAAATAGTGCAGCCAACAAAATGCGGATGCCTAAATGGGACGCTCACGGCACCTGTGCCTTTATTTACTATAAAGGAGACTGCATCGTTTTTAAACTTTCTCTTTCTTTTTCACCACCATCTCCACTCTTTCCCTCCAGCCAACACACTATCCACTCCGTCCTTTGGCAATGCCTCCCGACCCACCCTTTCCGACCTTTTCCTTCGTCCTCTCCCAACAGACGCAGTCGACGCCCCCTTCTTTTTTGGTTTATCCCTGGACCCCCGTTACCTACCACCAACCCGTCGTGCAGGGTGCGCAGAACACAAATGTTACCTCAACGGTGCGTCCATTGCTCAATTATCCTCTTCTCCATATTTATGACATTGCAGCCGCTTGTCGCGCCCATCCACAGCACCGTCAGCACTCGCACGAAAGTCTTCAGGGCCTTTCATGTATGTTTTGCTTTGATAGCCTGTAATCTCTTCTGAGCCCTTTGGTAGCAATTCTTTGCTGGCCTCATCACTAGATTGAGGGCGCGATTCGCGTCCTGAACAAAAACCTCCCCTCGCTTGTACATATAACTCGACCCCACTTTCTTGCTTGCCGCCTAGGCAAGTCTTTTCAGGCATACCAGCCTCCGAGTCCTTGCTAATTTGTTTTCTGCAGTGCCGTACTAATTCGGCGAGGAGAACGTTCGCTCCAATATACACCAAATAATACCATCGCCGCTCTCTTGACAGTACAACATAATTCTCGAATTGGTTTCGGCACAAAAGGGTTTCATAGTGTATATAGATTGGGATGGAAGGACGGGGAAAAAGACGGAGAAGAAGAAGAAGAATAAAATGTATATTTACTGACAACTTGTGCATACTTGCGCCTATTTGATCTTCGGTGCGTAGCCAAATTTTGGCACAGCCTCTGACAAGAAGCCGCGAGGGTGAGTTTGAGGAAAGCGGCCAAGAACGACGCGGCTCACCTTATAAAATAGAGCCATGGCCTTTAGGACTTTCACAATCAAGGTTCCCGCCACCTCCGCCAACATTGGCCCGGGATTCGACGTCGTTGGCCTGTCTCTGTCCTTACACCTTACACTCACCGTGGTACAACCAGCGCCTTCAGATCGTCCATATGCTCCGCCGGTATTGAAGTACTCCGGCGAAGGCGCGACGGAAGTTCCTCTTGACGCGTACAAAAATCTCACCACCCGTGTTGCACTCTATCTCTTGCGGTGTCACGACATCCGCTCCTTTCCCTCCGGACTCGACATCCACGTCGACAATCAGATTCCCTTTGGTCGCGGACTGGGCTCCTCAGGCGCGGCTGTCATAGCCGGAGTTTTGCTGGGAAACGAACTCGGCGGCCTGAAACTGCCTAGGGAACGTTTATTGGATTTCGCGCTTATGGTCGAGCGACATCCAGATAATGTCACCGCAGCCCTGGTTGGTGGATTTGTGGGATCCTATTTGAGGGAGCTTGACGCTGCGGCAACTGAGGCTGCGAGTGTGCCCTTGAGTGAGGTTTTGCCTGAGTTTCCGCCCGATGCTGGCGAGGATTGGGGTCTGAACCCGCCTGTTCCGCCGCTTGGAATTGGTCACTACATTCGATTTGGGTGGTCGGAGAGTATCAAAGCTGTGGCGATCATTCCTAGATTCGAATTGAGTACCGCAAAGGCGAGAGAGGTGTTGCCTCTGCAATACTCTCGCAAAGATTTGGTCTGTCAAGGTTCTCATTTGCTGGAATATTTCGCTCAAGCCGCCTTCAGGTCTTCAATCTTCAAAGACTGGCCGTTCTTACCACCGCCCTGGGACAGTCTCCCCCAGATCCCGAACTAATATACGAAGCGATGAAAGACCGTGTTCATCAGCCGTATCGAAAGGCTTTGGTGCGTCTCAATATTCGTTCTACTATTATTGACTGAATGCGCGGATCCAGATCCCCGGTCTCCCGGAAGTAACTTCTGCGATCACACCTACAACTCATCCAGGACTCCTAGGCATTTGCTTGTCTGGAGCTGGGCCCACCATTCTCGCTCTCGCAACTCATGGGTTTGAAGCCATCGCGGAGGATGCTCGTGCTATATTCAAAACGACCGGTGTAGAAATAGATTGGAAAATCCTCACTGTCGTCGGTGGCAGCGTTGTTGAGTGAAATAGAACTAGATGCGTGAACCATTTAAATCTGTGGCTTGGACCAGACATCTCCGTTTGGGCGAGCTGAAGTCTGAGCAATCAGGTATAGCGATTAAATCCGCCGAACCGACTAGCTCTGTTTTCACCGGGCTGACTATGAGTTGTTCAAGAATAATACTAGTACTGTATAAATGGGTCTTATTTTTTTGTGGCCAAAGAGCTAATCAGGGCCCTGGCCCCGTCTTGCTTGGTATTCCGGCGAACGGCTAGGCCGTGTGGGGGGACTCAAGTTACGGGACACAGATTCCATCCAACACAAATCCAACAAAGTAATTATCATTTGCTTAGTTGACTACTTACGCGTCGCACCGGCCATTCACAAATAGGGAAATCTCTCGTCCTTTGTAAACCACACTCAGGTTATCATGCACGCCAGGAGCTATTCTGGCAGGCGCGCGCCGAAGACATGGTCCGGATCCTCAGTAACCTCGACGCCGTCGAAGCGGCCGTCCCTGGGCTGAAAGGTGGACTCGACCGCACCGGGGCAGATATCTCGGCCTCTAGGAAGAAACTGATTCCCCTTTATGGGGCCGACTTCAGTAAAATGACCACCCCGCCCTTGTGGTATACGGCGATGAAGACGCAGGCCCCATCTGAGGATACGCGACGCCGACTGGCACGCTGACCGGTACACTTGCGAACGCCTGGCGGCAGTGCAGAGGATGACGTGGGCGTATTTGAAGAGTTAGCTCTATGACGATAGGCAAAATCTCTCCAAGAAGTTGAGAAACTGGCGAGGAATGAGTTGAAATAACTATGCTCCTACGAGCAGGATTGCTTGAAAAACATGTGTACAAAACCTGGATCGCTAAAATCCGGGTCCCGGTCTTTGCGCAAATATTATTCGGCCATAATATTTGTATTTGTTTCTCGGACAACTCGTCGTTTTGAGCCAGCGACCATGTCCCTGAGAAGGAAAAAATAAGAAACTGATTTAGATGAGGCTGAGAAGACAGCTAACCTCTTCTTGATAGCGTCACTACGTCCGACCTTGCGCGCCGGATTGACGATCTCTGCTCGCTTGACCTTACCCATCTGCCGTCGCTTGAGCTTGGACGGTTTGGGGAGCTTGAGGATCCACTCTGGGACGGTGGAGCCGGATTGCAGCAGTACGTTAGCGATACTAGGAATATTTAGTTGCTGTTGACCGAAAAAGATATAAAGGCGTACGCCTTAAGGAACGGGGCATCATCGTCCGTGAAGTAGGTTACGGCCTTTCCTTCACGACCAGCACGCCCCGTACGACCTACAGATAGCGTAAGAAACAATGTTTTGGATTACGGAGAACCATTACCAATGCGATGGACGTAGCTCTGTACGCTCGTGGGGAAATCGTAGTTGATCACCTCGCGAATACCTGCTCGGCGATGATGAATAAACGAGCGTAGAAATCTTGTAAAAATGCGTACCCTTAAAGTCCATGCCTCGCGCCATGACCTCAGTGCTAACCATGACCCAGCTCTCTCCCTTTCGCATTCGACTGACAGCATCCTCTCGCTCTTTCTTCGTCATCCCTGCATGCAGGCAGTCGACATTAGAGACTCCGTTCAGCACGAGCTCCTGTGCGAGGGAGGTGGCTCTCGGTTGGGACGAGGTGAATATAAGGACTGGGGGGTTGTACGGTTGGGCGAGATAGGTTAGGAGACTAGGTAGTTTTGAGGGATCATCGGCGACGTATGTGAGGGATTGGGATATAAGCGGAAGAGGCGTGTCTCTGCAAACAGTTAGGTTAACGAGCAAAGTTGAGTAAAATGCGCACTTGAGCCCCACAACGACACGGATTGGGTCTTTGAGCATTTGCATGGCCATCTTCTCGGCCCCTGCAGGAAGAGTTGCGCTGAAAACCGCTTTTTGGAGGTTTGGGTGGCTGCATGCCGCCAGAATTTCCTCCACTTGAGGGAAGAATTCCGAGTCTAGCATTCGATCCGCTTCGTCAAGGATTAAATGCCGCACACTGTGACAATTAGTTATGTATCATCGACATAGCAGAAGACCCACTTGTTTAGTTCGACACCGCCGGACCTCAGCGAAGCCACTAGACGCAGCGGAGTGCTTATGATGATGTCTAAAACAGCTCGACTATTTTCATGGGAATGGGAGAGACAAAAGACACTCACCCACTTTGTCCCTAGTAGCTTTATCTGCCAACGTTCCTGCGGTCGCTTTACTGAAAAGGACAATGCGCCATTTGCGGCCCTGGGCGAGCTTTAAACACTCGTTGTGGATTTGGTGAGCCAGTTCCCGCGTGGGAGCGATTACAATGGCTCGTACTCCTGAGCCTGCATCGCTATTCGCGCTAGATGAAGGGGCGCCGAGAGAAGACATGATGGGGAGGAGATATGAGAGTGTTTTCCCGGTACCGGTGGGAGAAATGGCGGCCAGGTCGCGAGACTTTGAGTAGGTGTAAGCGTAATGATATCCCACCAAAGGTTTCAAATACCTGTAATAGTATAGGGATTCCGTATGACTGAATCCCGGTAGGCTGCGTGTAGCCGTAAGTGGTGAGATTTGACAAGAGGAGGGACGACAGTTGATATCGCTCGACCAGCTCGTGAAATGTGTCGGCATGGGAGGGAATATTGGAGCCCTTTGTAACGACGCGTTGTCGCGGCCTCGACGGGGTGTCGTCTGCCTCCTCTTCTTCTTCCATGTCCTGGTCTTCCTCCTCTTCCTCCACCTTGCGCTTTTTCAGAGCTTTTGCGGTACCTTCGCTATCCGCTTTCCTCTTTCCCGAGCCGCCGGCTGCGTATTTGAAATAATCAAGTTCTCCAGGCAGTTCTCCGTCCAGTAATTTTTCAACTGGGCCGGATTTTGCAGGTTTTTTCTGCGACAGGTGAGAGGGTGGTTGAGAAACAAAGTGCACACGCACAGAGAACAAGGAGACATCCTTTTGAAACCTCTTCTTGTCGAACCTTGCACCTCCTCGCGAGAGCAATTGAAAGGCTTCCATAAATTTTGAGTGCAAGGTCAAGAAAGGAAGGTGATCGCCCGATGGCGGCAGTTACCGGCTTTATGG
Organism: Mycena alexandri; assembly: GCA_029233265.1. Taxonomy (NCBI): domain Eukaryota; kingdom Fungi; phylum Basidiomycota; class Agaricomycetes; order Agaricales; family Mycenaceae; genus Mycena; species Mycena alexandri. The sequence continues at coordinate 45,623 of JARJCM010000218.1, forward strand.
CGGCGTATGGCCGGATATTTGGCCCCCACCTCTTTTGTCAATCTTTATTCTAAAAATTTCCCCTCTCGCTAAACGACTCCCTTTTACCTGGGCTACGAATACCGTGAGCGGCCTGGCCGATTTGGTAGTGCGCCAGAGGTGGTCGTTAAATGGCGCGAACTTGAAGGTTGATGAGCTCGCTAGTTTCTTGGAGAGATTACCCCGGCCTCCGCTCAAAGCTCTTTATGTGCACATGTACACCGCTTGCATCTCAACGACCACATCAGCAGATGAGCTTGCGCGGCCCGTCCGTCTACGCATGGTCAACCGACTTTCTGCCCATTCGCTGTGGTCCACACCTCCTGACCCTTCGAGTGTGATACAAAAGAGCGCGTTTGAACATGCGGTTTCTTCGCTGCTACTATGAGGTTCTCCCTTCTAGCGATTGCGGCTTTGTCTCTGGTGGCCCGGGCCACGGTCATCGTTCCTGGGGCGACCTGGACTGATACTAGCGGTAATGTCATCCAGGCCCATGGCGCGGGTATCATGAAGGTAATCTCGTTCATAAAATCACCAATAAGTTGACGGTCCTAAAATTCCCTCAGGTTGGATCGACTTTCTATTGGTTCGGTGAGGACAAGGCGGCAAATAGTGCACTGTTTTCAGCTGTTAGCTGTTACACGTCGACGGACATGACGACCTGGACGCGACAAAACAATGCTCTGACGCCCATTGCGAACACGATGATATCTACTTCAAATATTGTGGAACGCCCCAAAAGTGGTGTTTTCATTCGAATTATCTACCCGACCACTAACCCCTTCCCTCGCAGTCATTTTCAACAAAATGGTTCGTATATTCATCCCTCCATCGGCGTGAATATTCAGACCTCGGCTAGAATTCGGAGTATGTGATGTGGTTCCACAGCGACACTTCCAAGTAGGAATCCCAATCATACTGATGCTGTAAAGAAAGTGCGGCTTATGTGTTTTGTTATCAGCTATGGTGTCGCTATGGTCGGTGTCGCGACGGCGAAGACTCCTTGCGGTCCCTACACCTACAAGGGCAGCTTCAACCCGCTTGGCGCCGAATCTCGTGACATGAGTGTTTTCCAAGATGGTGGGTACCTCCTCCACGATGATTGAAGATCTTCCGCTAACTGATCATGTCAGATGACGGTAGGTATTTCCATCGGTGTCTTTCAAAAAATTAACCTCAAGCACAGCCGCTCAAACTGCTTACCTTTTGTATGCGTCTGACAACAACCAAAATTTCAAGATTTCCCGATTGGATACAAACTACTACAATGTCACTGCCCAGGTAAACGTACTGACTGGTGTGTATTAATCAGAGCTTTGAGTCTCTCCTTAATAACTCACGCGCCATAGCCTCCACCCTCGAGGCGCCGGGAATAGTTAAACGCAGTGGGGTGAGTGAATAATATCTGGTCTAACCAACTACCCATCCCACTCCTAGCTCTACTATCTCTTTGCGTCTCACACGTCGTACGGTGCTTCCCTCTTCATTTTTTTGTTTCTCTGATCGACTTTTAAAAGTGGATGGGACCCAAACCCCAATCGTTGGTTCGTTGCATCGGTTAGTGCGCCCAAATTCTCCGACCTTCCTTATTCTCATTGCATGACAGACCATCAGCTCTCCGTTTAGTGCCCAACAAGACATCGCCCCTGAACCTGTTCGAACGTACTTTTCCCAAAACGCCTTTGACTTCCCGCTTGGGACGAACGCCGTTTATATGGGAGACCGATGGAGACCTGATCTTCTGGGAAGCAGTAGATACATCTGGCTCCCTCTTACCTGGGCCTCCGGCGTTCCACAGCTCATATGGGCTGATGTGTGGACTCTGAATATCGCCGCGGGAACATGGACAATAGCCGCTGGGACGTCGTATGAAGCCGAGAATGGTGTGGTTAGCGGGAGTGCTACGATCCCGGCGGACCCTTCGTTCAGCGGAGGTAAAGCCGTCGGCTTCCTTGGTTCGTCAACTTTGCGGCCCATCTTCGACTGTCGTCTTACAGTGTACGACAGGCAATGGAGGCAGTGTTACGATTACAGTGCAGGGTATAGGGGCGGCTCAATGGGTTTCGCTGTACTACGCCAACGGCGACGCTACTTGGAGAAACACAACCGTTAGGTATGTGCTAAGCTTTGACCACGATTTGAACTGTCTCAAATTACGGTCCAGCGTGAATGGTGGGCCGAGTGTTCTGGTTGATCAACCCGATACCGGAGGTATGAGCCCTCTCCATTCGCAGATGCGCGAATTGCTCAACGTACAGTGCAGGAAGTCATGTCATCCTCTCTGTCCCGGTGAAACTTAACCTCAAGAGTGGATCGAACACCATCACATTCGGCGCCGGCCAGACAACTTTCGCGGCCGATCTCGACAGGATCGTTGTATATACTGCGTCCTAAATGTCCCACGTCGGGTTGAATTCATCTGAATGTCTCAAAAAAGAGATTTCGGCAAGATACGGCCCCAGAGTGCCGAGTGTGCCGTTATCGAATCCCAATGCTGTTTGAAACAAATAACTCCAAATAATCGTTGGTCTTCGACATGAACTATCGTCGAAAGCTGGCAGAAAACGCGTTTCGGTGGTCCCGAAACATTCTATACGTCGACCGTAGCCTCATAGTTTTGAATAAGCCCCCCGGGCTCGTATCTCAAATCGACCCTACGACGACAGTGTGAAAAAGTTCCCCAATTTTGCTAGCAGACTGTACCAATGCTTTTTATTCTTTACTAGAAGGCTGAAGGCGGGAATCTTGCCAAATTTCTGGATGGTAGTCGCTGTTCCTGTTAAACTGAAGAAAGAACTGAAAATCTCTACCCCGCAGACGTAAAGCAGAGTCTGGAATTGCCATCTCCTCCGTATGGTGTCCACCGGCTCGACAAGGTGTCTCATCTATTTATCAGCTTCCTCAGTGCTCCTAACGTGGATACAGGGCACGACGGGATGCCTGCTTCTTCCCCTGAACTCTAGTCTAGTGCAAGACCTCTCACAACGATTCCGGACTGAACAAATAAACAAAACCTACCTTGCTCTAGTTCGCGGTACTTCACAAGATTTTCCTCAAAAGAGTGGTGAAATACAAACACTCTTGGAATATCCGAATGGTCGGCCCACAATTACACGGCAAGAGGGACCGGGCACACAAGAGGCAACGACCAAGTGGGAACTTGTAGCTTCGTCTGTGAGTCGTTATCCTTCGTTCTCAAAATTAACTCCGGCTGAATTAGTCTCAGCCTCGCGTACCTTTATCTCTCCTTCGATTGACACCGTTGACTGGTCGCAAACATCAGCTTCGAGTCCACCTCAACGAAGTTCTCCGAAGTCAGCATCTCTTCCTCATCCGCTTTCTCTCGCTTTTTTTGAGACTCTATTGGGTTCTAGCTCCGATTTTGGGTGATACTCAGCATTTCCAGGGTTTCCCGTCAGGTTCAGCCACCCTGAATGTCGCATTGCCGCGCGACCGGTTGTTCTTGCACGCGTCTCAAATATCACTCTTCGTACGATAATCTTGGTCCAATGTGCCGAATTTTCATGTTTTCGCACAGAGATTTCGACGCAGTGGTGGCAAAAAACGCTTCATGTTGCGTTTTTGCGCTCCTTTACCGCAAGACTGGGTCGAACTCTGTTCCGAAGCGGACATTCCCCTCAGCGAGTACGAGCGGTTCGGTGGCTTGTCCAAAAGTGAAAGTGGTAAAGAAGAGGACTTTGAACATATCACAGAAATACCCGATCTCAACGGGTACTGGATCCCCTAGCCGTACATAGAGTATAAAAGGAATCCCAGAACAATGTCCATACGTCTACCAACTGAATTAATTTATCGAGAACTACCAGAATGTCCGCCGCCTTAGCTTTGCATCTTGCCTCCCATCGTGCAACTCTACGTCTACCACCTAACTTAATTTATGGAGAACTACCAGAATGTCCGCCGCCTTCACTTTGCACCTTGCTTCCCATCGTGCAACTCTTGCTGGGTTTTAATCCAGCCCCCAAGACCAACCGCTATCGCTCCAACAGCATGGGCTGTTGAGGACGCAAGTATCGCACCGCCGGCGCCGGCGGTGATAACAGGCAAGGAAGGGATTGTCCCCGCGACGATCAGAATTGCACTCAACGTAGTCATTACCCGCGGGTGCTCATTCTGGAGGAAATCCAGGGCCGTTGCAGCATTCAAAAGCCACGCAGGTGCCCGGACTGCCAAAAATCGCAATAAAAAAATGAATGAGCAAGCAAAAATGACGCTGAAAGCGAATCATTTACCTTCAGAGTTTGGAAGAGGAGGCAGAGCCTTAGAGAGCTCGAGACCAGACAAAACAGCCCCGTCCGATTTCGCCTTTCGAGGAACAGGACGCTGAACAGCATTGTCCCGCAGGGCGACCTCTTTCGAATCTTTTCGGACTGGCCAAAACGAATGCATAGTGGTTGCACGGCCAACGAGTGGCCGCTCAGCCTCTGCAGCGGGAGCAGGGGCAGGCATGGGAACAGGTTCCTTCGAAAAGAATTGAGTGAATGTGCTGGAGCGGCTGAGACTTGGAGCGCGCTCTTCGCAGACAATCCCAACGAGTGGCCGCCCAGCCTCTGGAGCGGGGGTAGGCATGGGAACAGGATCCTTCGAAAAGAATCGAGTGAGTGTGTTGGAGCGGCTAAGACTTGGAGCGGGCTCTTCGCAGACAATCCACGGGGAATCATCCTCCCCCGGCTTCGATGTCTCCGTTTTCGTGGGTTTGGGAAGCCACCAGAAGGGTCCTGAGGGCACTTTGACCGTCTCTGTTTCGCTGTGTCGCGGATGAGAACCAACCAGGATGAGATCAACGACAGAACTAACCTCGTATCAATGTCCCCTGCAGTCGAGTCGAAAAGTCAGCAATATAAACGCTGCTGGCAAGTTGAACGAAGTAACTGACAAGCCATATTCCTCATTGCGACCTTGAATTTCTTCCAGCTCCACCGATAACGGCCTCCATGAACTTGAGCCATCACTTTCTTCAGCTCGACGAGTCTGAATTGCAACGTAAGAGTCATCACTCAAGAAATCAGGAAGAAGCATGATTCACCGGGCTTGCGCCTTGTCACCCATGAAATGCTGAGCGCAGCTGAGACATCAATCCAGCAATTAGACGGTGTTCGTGAGGACTGAAGGTGAACGTACGTGTGCCAATATTCTTTTGGGACATTATGCTCAATGCAACCACTCTTTATCGTTTGAAGCCAGTCGTCCACAGGCGGGTCCTTCTTTGGGTCTCCCAGAAATCGAGGACCAGCCCATGAAGCATAGACAGTCTCGAGGTCAAAAGGCTTGATCTTGAATGCGTCAAGCATCACGAACTTGAGGCACAGGTGAGCACAGTGAGCAAGTGTTAACAAGTGGGCGACGCTGCAAAGTCCTTATAAACCGAGCAAAAGCCCTCGTGCTTGTTTCGCATTCCACAAGCATCGCGGAGGGCACGTTTTTGGGTAAATGCGAAGAATGCATGCTTTGCTGGCTACAAAGTCGCGGCATTTCGTGGGAGGTTCCCTCAGAAGGATCGAAAAAACTCATGGGGGACTGTGTGAGGGTAGGGCCAGAATTTGGCCAGAATAGCCGCACGAAGTCGAATCCCAAAGTCAACCTGACGCCTGTTGAATCGGAAAAATCGCCGCCCGAGCAATAAGGCCCGGTCTTTCAGCCAGCGTGTCGCCCGACGTGTTAACGCGGTCAAAGTTGAGGACAGCTCAGTTTGAATTTTGCTTGCACGGCCCGATGCTGTGTTGATGTAGTTCGCGATCACATGATGATCGGATCCAAGCGCGTTACACCGTAACACATCCTAGTACTTATTTCGAAAATATGTTATTGCCTTTTTGAGTTATTGATCTACTCGAAAGTGGCCGTTCTGGATCCAACCCATCTTTTTGACCACGAATCTGCCCTCACTTTCAACCTCAATGATGTGGATTCAACTATTGAGCAGTTATTGAACTGACAAGATCCATGCTATTGAACTGACCCCACTTTCGCCTTCTTGACTTGACCATCATTTCGGTCTATTGAACCAACTCAATCACGTTATTGAAACAGCCATTTGAGATTGTTGAACTAGCCAGCTTTTCATGTTATTGTACTAACCCCAATTTCAAAGCCTCATGATTGTGGAATCGACCCAACTTTCAGAAAGTCACGTTATGGAACTGACCTCACTTTCCATCGAGGTTATTGAACCAGCCACACTTTCGCTAGTGGATCACGTTACCAAATAAATATTTCCTTGAAAGCCGCCTTTTGTGGTTCAGTCGGGTCTCTACCAAACCCCCATATATCAAGCTACGGCGTGCTGCGTGTCGTTGACTGTCGGTTGTCGCAAGGCGCGTCAATTTGAGATGCCGTGTCAAATGGTGGCTGAGACACCTAGAATCCCAGGGGTTTGCTCACAATTAACCAGTTGTACCTGTACATTTGCCAACCACCTTCCACAGTCAGAGGAAGCAATAGTCTGAAGATCAACAGTCAACAACTAGCAGCCTCGAGGACCGCTAGTTTGGATTCGTTCGAATTCACCGCTTTTGCGAGCTGTGGCCGTTGAAAATTGAATCTGAAATGGCAGCAGACAGTAGCTCAGATCATTGAGTATGTGTGTTTTGTCAGATGAGAGCACAATTCTGTGTTAATGGTTCAAATTCGATGCGAGGAATAGACGAGTCATGTGACCGCGAAAGTTGGGTCAATTCAATAACTGCGAGGTCACCAAAGTAGGGTCAGTTCAATGACTTGACCGTATGAAAGTTGGGTCAGGTCAATAACCCGAAAATGGTGTGTCAAAAACCAATTAGGGCTAGGTCAACAAGAAGAAAGTGCGGTTGAATCGATATTGGTAAACATGGGTTGGTTCAGTAAGTCGAAGTGTGCTAGATCCAGACTTCAAAATGTGGGGCATTTCAATAGGCTGCAGGTGGTCATTTCAATAACTCAAATTTGCGGGAGAGTCAACAACTAAATAAGGCAATAACATGTTTTGCTACTTATTTCTCGCCGTCGAAGTCTTCGCCGAGACATCCAGCATCGGCTGATTTGCGTACGCGGGGAGACTCGGGTGAGCAGGCGGCGCGTAGCTAAACCCTGCTGGCCGAACGCCGGAGCATGAGGACGATGGTGGTAAAGGCATTCTGGGTGCATCCACCCAGGATGAAGTTGGGATGACGCGTCGGTTTAGCTTCTTTGTTGAGGCTTTCTTTGTTGAAAGTATGGGTTCCAGACTAAAACGAGGCGGACGCCGAGAGTAGGCCTTGGAGTTGCAATGGTAGCTACACCGGCGGCATTTCTCGCATTGGCGCGAAGCTCGATCAATAGAACGCAAAGGATTCTATTCCATTAGTGTGAGGAAACCCGGTGATACTACAGTAAGATATACATGCGCCCAAGATACATGTGCTAGATAGATACGTGTATGCTTGATAAAATTAAAAACCAAATATCCCAACAGAAAGATAGCAGGGTTCAAGCTGGTGGGGCTCCAAACATCGACAGCAGAGAAAGAAGATCGCCTAGTCGTCAAACGTTGAGTACAGAGTCGTGTCGGGGAAACGAAGGACCCACTCTTTCGCAGAGGTTTGCTGAAGAACGCGTTCATCCCTGCACTAAGACAGAGTTGCTTTGTCGATTCTTGGCAGTCTGCACTGAGCGCGATAACTGAAAGAGGTACGATGAGCGAATGGGAGCAAAACCGTTAAAAAACACACTAGGAAGAGTGACAGGTGCTTTGCGCTTCTCCTCCATATGTCTCAGGCGTTTGGTTGCCTCCACTCCGTCGCATACCGGCATGTCTGAACATCGTGAGACACTTGTAGCCAACGAAAAGCACAACAGTGGACGTACGATGGTCAAAAAGAGCGACACTAAAGTAGCCTGGCTCGTGTTTTTGCCATTCTATCAACGAATAAAGATGAATGCACAGGGGAAAAACAAAAATACTTACCAGCTAATGCTTCGTTGCCGTCAGAGGTCGCAACCACGTTCAGATCGTGTCTCTGAAGTTGCTTGACCAGGACATTCTGGGCGATGAGGTTGTCTGATTGAAATGATGATGAACGAGCGGGAAGAGCGAAGACTAATACTAACCTTCTGCGACCAAAATGTTGCCAAAGAGGGTTCGTTTCACGGTAGTGAGACTCTCAATCGCCCTGGCAATATGCGAAAACTGGGCCGATGGCATTGCGTTAGGCAAATCCTTCAGTCCGGCGAGGGTTTGTAGTATCCGTGCTTGTCGTGGCGGTTTCGTCATTTTAACGACGCCGGGAGTGTTGCTGCTAAAAATAGAATGGCTTGAGCGATTCATTGTCGGCGTGTACATATGGATGATCTTGGTCTCCTGCAGCGCGGTCACTCCAAGAGATCGAAGGAACGTGGCTATCTCGTCTGCGTGAGTTTCGGACTGATCATCCAAAATCACAAAGTCGAGAGGAGCATGAGAGTTGCCAAATTCTCGTAGGCGGGTTTCGGCATCCGCCAGCGTCGTCACCAGGGTGAAATTGAACCCTTGAAACATGGTTGACAGAAAGTCCAATGTGAGGGGAGATGCTGAGCAAACAAGGATTTCCAGCGGCCTCGGATGCATCAAAACGGACTTGACCTTTGCCAGATCAGTGAAGTACTATGCCAAAGGTAAGCGTCGATCCAAGAAATTGAGTATGTACACTACCGTCCGGGATTCTACGGCGTCGTAAATCTTGACGGGAATGGTAAACCAGAAGGTGGAGCCGACGTTCAGCTCCGATTGTACACCAATGGCCCCGCCCATGAGTTTCACTATTTGTCGTGAAATCGACAGACCCAAACCGGTCCCGCCAAACCGACGAGTGGAAGAGTTGTCGGCCTGTTGGAAAGGGACAAAAAGAAGTTCGACATCGCTCGACGAAAGGCCAATGCCGGTATCCCTGTATCATATGAACAACCTTTCACACTGGAGAAAATAATGTGCGTACTGGATGGCGAACTTTAAGCGAACCTCGTCGCCAGCAGACATGCCACCATCCACGGTGCATGATACTCGAACAGAACCGCTGGCAGTAAATTTGACGGCATTTCCGATCAAGTTCATCAGAACTGGGAAGAAAATATAAGATTCGCTTGAATAAAAAAATGAAGTGTGGCTACCCTGCCGAATGCGCGCATAATCCGAATACACCCCTGTGGAAATGTGAGTGACTGATAGAGAAAGGATAAGGCTCAGCGCACAGGTGGGAACATTAGCCTCTATATTGAAGGTCAGATCTAATTTCTGGGCTGCCATGGGCAGCAGTAATTCCATGCAGTCCTATGGTTGGTTGCATAAATCATTTCGTTTCGAGCGAAGACTACGTACGGCGATGATGCTCTGCGATTAAACCGTTCAGAAGCTGAAAATAGCATTGAAAACGGACGCACCTCAACCAAGAAGCCCGAAGGCTCGAGCTTGACTGCCGAAGCTTCGAGTTTCGAATAATCAAGGATGCTGTCGATGATCTGGCTGTCGATTAGAGTCATGAAATTCGGCTTCACTCGACATTTACCCTCAGCAGCAGTTCACACGATTGTTTCGCCGTTTGAACTATATTAATATTAGACGGTGAAGGTAAACAAAACAAAGCATGAGCTCACCAATCTCGCTTTGACCAGCGTTAAGTTCGGTGCCGGTGAGCAGATCTAGGAGACCGTAGAAGGAACTAAATGGAGTTCGCAGCTCGTGGCTCATCGAGGCCAAGAAATTTCTGGGAGTGCAAGGTGAGTTTTGACTTGCATCGAAAATACTCTCCCTACCCTTTGATCTGAGAAACGAACAAACATAAACGAGCGAACGAGGACAAACATGTGCAGCTCGTACCTTGGTTGCGGTCAATGCATCCTCCCGACTCTTTCGCGCCGCTTCCAAGGCGTCGCGCTGAGCAGCGATCATCTTCAGGTTTTCTCTCGTCCCAGCTTGAACTGAACGGAAAAGGAGAGCGTTGGCGACACTGATACTGGCTTGCTGGCAGAGTAGGGTCAACTTGGTGACAGTGTTTCGAGAGAACTCGTATTTGGAAGCAAAATAGACTGCGCCAAAGGTTTGACCTCGATTGCTCCGAATTGGTAAACAAATGATGGACCGGTGGGCTGATTGGGCAGCTTCGGCAGAGAACTTAGGGTCGAGTGATGCGTCGTTGCAAAAGAAGGGCTCTTTCGCGTTGAGAGCTAAGGCAAAGAATAATTAACAATGGTAAAAAAAGCGAGACACTGTACTCACTCTGTTCAATGATCGCCTTCTGCAGCGGGTCGGAGATGGTCCTGACGGATCTCGGGTTCCTTCGCGAATGAGTGCTTTGGGCCATGAAGAAGGTAAGGTAACGCACTCATACACTTGACAAGACTCTGGCGGGGTCATGCTCGTTGCCAAAGTATAGTCTCCAGCTTCGCGAGCGATTACCACTGTTAGAGCCGTCAGCAATTAAATCGGCGGGTATATGAGATTCGTACCGCAAGTATTTTGCGAGCCAGATATCTCTAGATCCAGAAAATGAGAAAGATACCAGGCACAACGAAATGCAAGAAGGCTTGCCAGTCGAAATCTCTGTTAAACGTTGAAGAGCTAGAAGATGCTCAGAGATACGAATCATGGCCGAGTCAAGATATTACCAGAAGACAGGTTGATGTCGCTCGAGATATCTTGGCTCGACTGCAGGATAGCCCACAACTCTTCGGCGCTAAGTTTTGACTGCTGCCGGTCGGTGATGTCAGCCGAAGAAGATGTATAATCTTGAATACCGCCCGAAGACATGGTGTCCGTTTGCACGGCTACATCACAGAAGAAGATTGCGCGGGTTGGAGGCAGCTGGGAGTCTGCGCCGAGGAGAGAATTCAGGTGATTTCTGTTCCCTCGCATAAGAAAGATGGGTAAAAAAATAGCAAGTACTTGCACTATCCCTTTAGCACCCCACTGTGAATGTCGGGATATCCCACGCCTCTGAAGCTCGCTGCCGAGGCCCTCAACGCCTTGTCTTACAAAATGTGAACCTTGCTTGGGAGACAATCAAAATCATTACAGTTTGAAGTTAATAACATAAGCTTACCAAATACAGAGCCCAACCCTCTTCGTTGATCCAGTCGTTGCTCACAGCCAGCCTGTCAAAAAGTCAGAGAAAACCCAAAGTAATAACAGGAGTGACTGAGGACCTAACAGCAGCATCATAAAGTTTGAACGCATCCGGATTATTTGTCAGCGACGCGAGTTCAGCGTCCACAAGCGCAACCCATGTACTGGTGTTGACAGGACTTGGAGATCGCCATCTAGGTGAACGTCAGTCATGTCCCCGAGTTCAGAGCCTATTAACCTGGAAATGTATTTTTGATTCAGGTGGACTTGGTCCAAGTACCGGCGACGAGTCTCGTCGGAAAGGATTCCTGCTCGAAGGCAACCAATCATGGCAAGGCTGTGGAAAAAGAGCGCATAGCGAACATGTCTATGGCTAGTAACAATGCACAATGAGTATACATCAGATCTTGCGTTGAGGGCCTACTTCGGGTGCTTGTCCCTCGTCGCATACAAGTCAAAACCAAGGGTCGCGGCTTGAGACGAATAACCGACGCAAAAAAGGCCCACCACCTCAAAAAAAAGAGATCATTGCAAAGATCTAGAGTACCATAACAGAAAAGATACCTTCATCGCATTATACCTGGGATGAATGGTGCGCTCAGCGGCCAAAAGAAAAGGCAGACAACGTAGGAGAGGTACCAGTTCAATGCCAAAGGCACATTCCCTGATGTCTCGTGAATATGGCGCTGGTAATCGCTCTCTTTGAAGGTTTCTGTATCGAATGCCGTATCGGCAGAGTTTGAAATCGTAAATCCCCCGATTGCGCGGACGCAATTCAGATTACCTGCCGGTTCAATAAGGCGATGTTGAGGCGAAATCAGAGAGAACACACCCATAGCCAATGCAGTCGCAGGGCCCTTCGGAGCCCACTGACTCACGTCCGCGAGACACTGCGTCGACGATGAATGAGAGGCAAACAGATATTGGGCAGCGGACGTACCTCTTCTGCAGCCACAACCACTTCGCTCACTGGGGCAATGTTAAAAGGCAAGCAGAAAAAGAAAACGAACCGAACTTACGGTGTTCGCACACGAAGAGTCTCGTCAGCACTAAATGGATACTAGCGAAGCTGGTGTAGACCCTTATGTACAGGCGGTAAGCACAAGTTGAAAACGGAGGTGCGAGGGCCTCCACCTGTCTCCGGCGGATTGCCCGAACTGAACTGCCATCTGCATGCGGTCCAAGTTGGCACGGATGTGGACATTATCATATCCGGACACCATGGAGGTATAAAGCACATGGGCCCGGCTGTAGGAGAATGAGATGGGGGACATCGAACGAGTCAGAGCCATCACCATTTGTCGCCGCTACCGCCATGCTGATCAGCAATTTTCAGGGCAACTTGTGCGAGGTCTACAGATAGTCGATAGAGATCTTTCCTTTCCGCTGCGGCTGGATATTTTGTGAGATAAAACTCGAATGACATAATGGGGCGGCACATACCACCGAGAGCCCAGAAGAAGCCAATAGCCGTCCCAGGCGACATTCCCGATCTACTATGAGTGAGCACGAGAAACGACGACGTTCTCAGACAATAAAATACCGCAATGCCAGCCGGATAGTCTACGAAAGACGTTAGCGTGAAATTAAAACTCGGAAGGAAAGATGTAGGACTGACAGTACAACCGATGACTTCGATAGCAAAAGGCGAAGGGCTCCAGTAAGCATTGATGCCTATGTAAAATTTGTTACACATTTCAAACGGCGACTGGGTCCTGCGAACCTGCGTCGTTGAGCAGCGCCACGGCAAGCTCCGTTCGAGGGTCGGTTGTTCGCGGTGTCGCGAGAATCTCGTCGAACCCGACCGCGAGAATCTCATCATGAACCTGATCAAACAGCCGGTCCGCCTCTCTTCGACTAGGTGAAGTATTGACCTCAACCCCTAGAAATTTGAGAGCCAAAAGGGTATCTTGAAGTGCGTCGGAAAATTGGTTGCACAACCATTTGTTGCGCGAACGCTGCCAGAGAAGAGATCCCTTGTCCTCGGGAGCCTCCGCGTGGTCGAGACACTCTTGTATGATCACCTCAGACTGCTCATAGTCGCCTGTACATTATTTGCATCAATAAGGCGGATGGCCGATATCGCCGAACCCACCTTCCCACGAGGTCAAAGCAGCCAGTCGTCGCAAGAGGTTGAGCGTCCGGCGCGGTTTCGGGACCCAAGGATTCTTGCGCAAGAGGGTTCGTGCGTTGACGAACGAACGCATTGCGAGCTTTCAATGCGGCGTCAGAAATAGTCGATATGACCTTTGATATACCTCACCTCATGCGCGCCGCGCGCCCAAGCCGACTCTCCAGCGTCAATTAACACATCCAGCAGCTCGTCGTGTTTTGGATGCGCGCGCAATAAAGGGAGACAACTTATGATGCATTAACGGCCGATTCTAAGAAATTCCGGGTCCAACTTACTGTGTTGCGTGTTCTGCAATTCGATATACATCGACCGGAAGCTCGCTCAGCATCATCCCGATAATCTGGAGGGAGTTAGAAGGTTCAAAAGCGACTGGAAGGCGCGTTACCCTCAATGACATCTTGGCGACAACGTCCTCGGAGAGGGAGGCAAGGTCCGCCTGCGCGGCTTGCCGGTATCGATCGTGCGCGAAGCTGCACATATCGCGCGCCCGCTGTATGATCCAACCCTCATCGATCGCCAGCTGAAGCCCGCGCATGGACGCAGAGGCACTACCCATAGGCGCAGTATCAGGTACATTCGACGCAGCGCGCACCAGACTCCATCGCTCCTCGGTATCTTCATCCCCAGAGCTACCGCTGTTTACGTCTCCGTCGATGAGTTGGGCGATTTCTGTGAGGTTGAAACTATACAAGTTGGGTAAAGGGCCAAATAGATAAATAAATAAATGCGAAACATACGTCTCTCCAAACATCGCGGCCCATCTCAGATACCTCTTGGCGTCGTCAGGGAGCTCTCTGAGGTTAGAAATGAGGAAGCTCAAATCTGTCGGATCAGATATCTTTTGGCTTCCGAGACTCGCCTCTGCAGCTACCACGTCAAATCTAAGCCCTTCGTGATCAGTACGGTCTCTACTGGAAAGGTTCTAACGTACTCCCAATTGTTCTGGTCCCAGTTGAATTTAATCTGAATTGATTACGTAATCAGTAACCTTCGACGAAGTTCCAACCTTGGGAACTTGCGTGATGTTGTCGCTGGAGCGTTGATAATATATTGCGGGCCGAAAAAGCGTTTCCAGAGGACGCGTCGAATATAACGCGAGACAGCGGAATGCAGTCGTCCTTGGTCCGATGGAGCGACTTGGACACCATCGAGCCGATGGCGGAGTAGGGTAAAGACTCGAGATTGATCCAGGTGGGACGCGCGCGCCCAGTAAACATGTTTCGGACGCGTTCAACCACTTCGCTGTCGTCAAAATGGCGTCAGTGACATCTGAAGATCGTGCGACTAAACGACTGACGCATTGTCTGACCGCAATGTAGCGAAAATGAGCTGCGAGCGGCCTGTCAGTGGGGTACAAGAACCTATGCTTTTTGACATACCATGCGACACTTGGAGTTGATCAGCGTAGCGACGAGGTCCAAGGTGCTACCGCAGGACTAGGTTAAAACTGACAATTGATCGCGAGAAAACACTGACGAGTCGTCTGCCTCGTGCAGGTCATCGAGAAAAAGGGCGAACAGCCTCGTCTCCGCAATAACCGAGAACACGCTCTGCACTAATGTTTGGAACCGCGCACGCAGTTCCCGTGTGCTAAGATGCTCTTTCGGGGTGGCGAGTTCAATATCGAACAGTGAAAGCACGTCCTTGAGCTCAGGTGTTCCATGGTAGAGCAGTGGCACATTCTGTAGCTGCGGTCCCAGCCGCTCCTTCAGCGCGATCACAAAGCGCTGCAGATCAGTGTGGAAGACCATGAGCTGTCGCAGGACCGCCGCCAGACAGCTCAGCTAACAATAACATGAGCATGGATATGAGTTGGGGATGAAACGGCGCACCAGCGTGGAAAAGGGTCCCGAAGAGTCTGCATTCAGAAACTTCGCATGGCCCCAGAGACCGTGTGCTACCATAAATGAAGACCAAAAACAGTGCAATGGATGTTCACTACATACCTCGCCATTTTGCCTGATTTGCCAGAATGATCGAGCTCTTGCCCACTCTGCAGAGAAACATTAATTAAACCGCCCCCACGAGGGGAGAATAAAAAGAGACTCACCCTGGCGCGCCGACCACAATCACCGCATGTGTTCGAGGAACGCGAGACCTGGTCTGCAAGGCTGCTTTCCGCAGCGTGTCAGTTGACGGGAGGGACGAGCCGGAGCTGGACGACGGGCCCAACATGCTGATATCTTCCATCGGCGAGTCACTTCGGACTGAGGAATGCGGTGAATCCGACATTTCATCGGCTTCGCCGCCCGACATTGTCGACTTGAAGCCATTGGAGGCGGAGATATCCATGGAGAAGCTGGCCGAGCAGTTTCGTACTGCCAGAATAAACATGTAATCCAAGAGAATAGGGTCATGTACTTACTGACGTTCCGGACAATGTCGAGCTCCTTCTCGCGCCCGAACTAATTACTGTTAGATAAAGGAAGAAAACCGGGACAGTGGGGGTATACCAAAGTCAGCGGAATTGTGAAATCCTGGATCGCTGTTGAGTACGGAAATTAAGCAAATTAAAAGCAGCTCACCATGAACCTATCTTGTGTGGTGATTTCAAATGGCGGGATGAGCTAAGAGAGTGTGAGCTTTTTGCATGATTACACATGAGGAATACAAACTTCAGAGGACTCTTCCGAGGTTGAAGACACGGCGGCAAGGAGCCGCCGTTGGCATTCCAGTAGATCTGCCTTCAATCCCCGGGCGCTCTGATATCGCATGTCGGGGCTTTTCACAAGGAGCTACAAGGAGGTAAGCGGGAGAAGACGGGCGGGCAGAGCATTGGAACGCACTTTATCAATTATGGAGGCCAAAACCTTATACGCTCCACCTGAGCAAAGCGATAATCAATGGAAGCCATAACGCACCTGCGGTACGTCGCGCCGGACCTCGTGCACGGGCATAGGGCGTTTCTGCACGATGGAGTGCAGGAGTTCGAGAGGGCCGCCCTCAAAGGGCATTTGTCCGCGCCCGACGAGGAGCGTCCAGAAGAGGATGCCGAGAGAGTAGAGGTCGGTGCGGTGGTCCTGCGTCATGGTCTCGATGCTGCCGGTCTGCTCGGGGGCGAGATAGCAGAGGGCCTCCTTGACCTTGACTTTTTCGAGTTCGTCAAATGCGCGGAGCACGAGGGAGGATGGAGAGCCGAAGCTTTCGAGGGAGATTGCGCGGTTACCGAAATGAACAAATCTTACGAGGCCCGAGTGGGAGTTGAGATGGAAGGCATTGGCACGAACTGCGTGGATCAGAAGGGGGAAATAAATTTAACGGGGACAAACCTTCACGATGTACAATACCCGCTCTGCGATCGAAAGTCAGACGTGGTGGAGTTCACTGGACAAAACGCACCTATGCATAGACTCCAAGCAATGTGTGGCTTGGATGGCGAATCTAGATCAAGTTAGCTCAAGTATTTAACACGGAGTCGGCGGACCCACTCGAGAAATGACGCCAGGTCCATAATATCAAACCCTCCGACTCCATCGAGCAGCCCTGGCTCCTCTATTTCCATCATATACGCATCGCCATGAGAGGATGATGGTCGGACACGGGAAAGGTCGGGAAGCAGCAAGTCATTTATCTTGGTGGGGGGAAGATATCGTCCAAGGAGGTTCAGTCCGGGATGGCCAAGTAACAGAACGACAACGTCTCCGCTGTCTCTTGGGATATTGAAGAACTCGAGTATGCGCAGGGAATGGCGCGATCCGTCCGAGGTAGTTGCAATACGTCCGAGACTAACAGAATTGAGACCCAAGCGGGCTAATAGTGCAGAGAAACGCACATATGCGCCTCGCGTTCCAGACACATGGACCCATTCGACTGAGTCGGCGCAATCTTTGCAAGAACGTTGGATTCATCCTTGAGACTGCTCCCCTCGGCCAAGAGGGTCATACTTCCGGTGTCGTGCCATGGTCGCGCCTCCGAGTCGGTGAGATTCGTGTTTGGTAACCAGACGCGCCGCGTACCTTTTCAAACGTGTAGCCCGGTACGGAGAGGACGCCGTCTCTGAAGTAGAGCGTGGCAAGAGGACCGAACTTCCTCCTCATGTGCCTGCGTCGAAGTCCCTTAGCGCGTGCAAGTCCAGGTTTGAGTTGGAGTTGTAAGTCTTAATTCGGCATCAGATTGGCTTCGTCATTGCTTTTTTGACGCGGATCACACAAGAAATAGCAAGGAGCAGGGTAAATCCAGTCAAATGAACACGCTATTGTACGATACAGAATTCAAAAGAGAAAAATATGGGGTAGTTCGTGGTAATACATTAAGAGGTCACTGCGACGAAATGTTTAAGCACAAAAAAACAGACCATAGATAAACAACGTACTGTAGCTCGCCGGGTCAATGTGGTCCGGCAGTTCGGGTACAGCGACCGTGAACCGCGACTGGATCGACGCCATCACTGCCGAGTCGCTCTCAGAGGCCACAAAGGTCACCGCAAGACCCTTGGTACCGAATCGACCCGCACGACTGATACCCATCGTTAGTCCAAGCAAACTCCCAGTTTCGAATGCACTTACCCGACACGGTGGAGATAGCTGTCGGCATCCGACGGGCAGTCATAATTTATGACAATATTGACGCGCTCGACATCGATCCCACGCCCAAAGATGTCTGTCGCGACAAGTATACGCTTCTCGAACGCCTTAAACGCGGTGTACCGGCTGATACTATTCAAGGCGTAAACAGATGTATCACTACGTTGAAGAATAAAGACATACCGCTCCTCCTGGGCGAGCCCGGAATGGATGCTGATACTGGGGAAGTTGCACTCCACGAGAAGCTTGTCGAGTTCGTTTGCCCGAGCAACAGACTTGACAAAGATGACGACCTACAACCATGTCAATAATCTAGTGGCCGTAAAGATCCTAACACATACCTGGTTGAACTCTAACGAATCCAACAGCTCGTTCAGCTTCCTGTTCTTTCCGGTCTCCTCGAGCTTCACATAGTGCTGCTGCAGACCGTGGAGGGTCAACTTCGTCTCGTCATCGACGAAGATTTCAAGGGGCTGAGAAAGGATAAGGCAAAACTCGATTGACGGTGGGTGAAACGGCCTACGTTAGCCATGAACTTCTTGCACGTCCCTCGGATCTCCTTCGCCAATGTTGCACTGAACATCATGACTTGCTTGTGGTGAGGTGTGGCCCGGAAGATTTCTTGAACATCGCGGCGCATGTCTAGTGGACGATGTCGAAATTAGATGAGATGCTTTGATAGCAAGCGGCAACGAGAAAATAGAAGAACCAGGAGCACCACAACGGGGAGGAAGTACAAAGTGGAACGAATGCCGGAATCCTCGGTGGCCACTTTCGATGTGCGTGTCCTCGAGTGCTTCTTCGATCGCGCCGATTGTCGTCTTCCTATCGTGACATCCACCCCACTATGCTACATATGCCCTCCAACCCCTGCACCCCTCCAATTATCGAAGGAACGCCAGCGAATTCATGTTCGGCGAGAGCGCGCGAAACGGAAGGACGGTGGGACCAGCTCGCCGACGACGACGAAGCGACGAATACAAAGAGGATGATGGATGATGTGGTCGCAGGACTAACCAAGCTGTTCCAGCATTTTGTCGCACTCGTCCAGTACAAAGTGCTTCACGTTTTTGGCGTCCAAAACTTTATCCCTCGCCAGGGCGTTCAACCGGCCAGGGGTGGCGACGACGATGTGCGGGCATTTGGTCTTGTCTCGCAGAATTTCCGAGTCTTTGGCCACCGGGGTACCGCCGTAGAATGTGCTGACGCGGACATCCGGCATGTACTTGGCGAAACGGTTGTATTCGTTTTTAATTTGGTAGGCGAGTTCGCGGGTGTGGCAGAGGATGAGGACGGACACCTCGCCATTGACGGGCTCCAGCTGCTGGAGGGTGGCGAGGACGAAGACTGCAGTTTTGCCGTGACCAGATTTAGCCTGGCACAAGACGTCCATTCCGAGGACGGCCTGAGGAATACACTCTTGCTGCACTGAGACGATAGGAAATCAGTTACAAGTCCTAGATAGTGCTGAAAGGGATGGTACACACCTTCGGAGGGATGCTCAAAGCCCAGATCGCTGATGGCCCGCAAAAGCTCAGGCTTGAGCAGGAAGTCGCTGAGAAACGAAGAGAGTCAGCGTTTAGCTTTTCAGTGGACACTGAGACAAGGTGCATACCGGAAACCGGTGGAATGAATTCCAGAAAAGTTTTTCTTTTCCTTTTCGTCGTCACCAGTGGCGCCGTTGGTCGCCGGCGCGGACGAGCCGTTGGCCGGGGCGTCATGCTCGTCCTCGTAGTCGATGAGGTCCTCGTTGTCGTGCGAGCTCATTTTGGGGGAGAGAGAAGAGAAAAGGCGAGGAAACGAGATGGGGGTGCAGAGTCAACACGGCTGCGAGCCTTCTGATTGGCCATTGATTTCAACCAAACACTGGCGCACGGACCCTCAACAGCTTTCGGACTGCAGCTTCTGCAACCGAATACACCTCCATTTCATTCATTTAGACAAGAGACATGTTCAAAGTCAACTACAGCAATGCTTTGGCCCGCTGGATGATTCTCTTTACACCGCTGTTTTGCTTACCGCCCAAAAACTCATACGCCTTCTCCAACAAGTCATCCAGGAGGTCTTTCTGCGCTGGATTCTGAAGATGTTTGCTCATAAAAGCGATCGACAATGCAGTGGCCCACACTGCGACGTCCTCCTGCTGTGCATCATCAAATATCTGGGGACCGATAAGTCGGCGAATCGAATTGTCGAAAGAGCCATCGAATAACTGCAGTGCGGCCAGCTCAACCACCTCTGGATGCACAGGCGGTGGGGGAGCACGAGGTTCTGGCGCAGCTTGCTGTATGCGCTGTCTGCGTTGCTCGCGTATGGGCTGTGGGGCAAGCCGCAGCGGCTCCAGCTTCGGCGAAGGGCTGCGCTGCATGCGGGCGTCTTCCTCGGACACTGGAGGAGGAGGAGCATCGCTCCAGTCGCTCAACTCTGATTCCGACGACCCCTCGAGAGAGCTGAGCGTCGAGAACGTCGCAGCGCTCTGATACCCCTCGTCAGGATCGTCGCGGTCGAGATCCGCGGTGGAATTCCCGTCGGGCCATGCTCCAGGGAGGTCTGGCCCTGCTGTGGTCAGGCTCACATCTGGCGACGTATTGAAGAATCTGTTGAAAATCCTCTGAAGTGCGCTCAGAGGAGCCTGACGCTGTACATCTCGACTGGTATCAATGGGAGAAGGGGCCCGCCGAGCACGTCTCTGTGTATCTTGTCCAGAGTCTACTGCAACAAACGAGGTGTACTGGCTCGCGACCTGATACCGCTCTCCAAGACGAATGATGGACGCCTTGCGAATCTCCTCGTCGGAGGCATCGCCCACTGCGAGCGCAAGCGGTGCCGTCCGTTCTTGATGATCCTGTATAAGTCGCCACGCCGCGAGGGTATGCACAAGGGGTAGCCCAGGCTCCGAGTTCGCAAGCTGTATCCCCCGAATGGGGACCGTCAGCTCAAACGCGTCTCCGTCCCCGTTAGCTATCTGTCCGCGCAACGTAACCTCCTTCGGCACCATCGTCTTCCTCAAAGTGAGAATGGCATAGACATTCATTCTTGTCCCAGCGTGAATATCTGAGATATATGCCGGGGATTGCTGGACTACCGGCGCCGGTCGCAGACGCATTCGAGAGGACGGCGTCGAAAAATTCACAGTCTGGGATCGGAGACTGAGGTTTTCATCGGGTATGCCCCAGTCAATGGAGACGTTTTCAACGAACGGCGTGCGTCCGGCGCGGAAAAGGCGAGCACATTTCCCCAATATGCTTTCCGTGTGAACGGCAGAGAGGCAAACTCCGTTTCCAGCGCGTGCTATGCCCTCGCACATGGCAGTAGATACTCCGTCTCCAATTCCGAGACAAAAGACGCGAAGATGGGCATGAGAACCCGCCGCGTGAGAGTTGCTAACAGCCGTTTGGATGTCAGCGACGGTACCGTTGATGTCAGTGACCTATAAGTTAGCACGATAAGAATGTTGTAGGAATGGAGTAGGAATGGCGCTAACCTCTCCATCCGTCAATGCGAACACTGCAGTGGAAACGAAGGTGTTGCGAGACCTGAATACCGCGTCGAATGCACCTCTAATCTCTGTGCCGCCATAACCCGCAGACATTGAGGTAACATGGGCCGTCTAGAAAACACGATATTTGTGGCATCTGAAAAACTAAACCCTTTGAGACTCACTGCCGCCGATAACGTGTTTTGGTTGTAAACTTGGCTATGCGACCATAAACTATCACAGTGGGAGCCAAAACTAAAGATATTGAATTTCGAGTCACGACTGGGAAGCATTCGAAGCAGCAGTTCCAAGGTACTGTAAAGGAATGGTCATTAACGGAAGGTAAAAGGCGAGGTTCTCTACAAACCGCTTCGCAGTCTCGATACGAGAGCCGCCCATGCTCCCGCTACGATCGACCAGAAATATGTATTCTTGACCTGCGACGGGAGGTAGTTTGAAGTTCGGGACAATCGTGAATTGCATCGCGACGGTGTCTGAATGTTTTCCTTCCGGATCGTGCTGAAGTTCTGCAAAGCATCGGGGAGCATCCAGGTCCTCAGCTCGAACCACGAGCACAAAGTCTTGATCGAGGTAGTTCGTGGAACGGTACCTGATCGTCGAACGTCGACGAGACGGCCGATCCAAGTGTGTTGGATATTTAGTTTCTGTGATGCTATCAAAGTGACTGGGACTCGTTATACTCTGAATGCGTCCGCTCGTCTGAATGTCAGCGGTAATTCGAATGCGAGTCGAGGCCGAGGGTGCAGCCGCTCCGTCTAGGGCAGTCAATGGCGGCCCGTAGCGTTCGCCGACACACATCGGCAATTGGAAACGAATTTCGTCGGCGTTATCGTCATTTACAAGTGTCATGGTAAACTGCAAACAGCTGAGAAACGCAAACATCACCTGGCTGATATAGAGGTACTCACTGTCAACTTGGTGGACAGCGTAGAATTGGCGGGGATCGATCCCAAAGAAATTGCAAAGACTGTGGGGAAAATGAATAGCGTGTACCACGCAATAATGCCATGACTGACTGTCGTCGGCAACCCACTCGAGCAAACTAGTCTCTTGGCCTTGGGAAAGGGCTTGTTCATATTCTTCTCGGGCTTGGGTCTTTTCCTTGCATGCAGCCTTGACGATACGATCGTCCGACGTCCTCATCTCGAACGCGCATACTGCACCGCTGGCTGGCACAGGGAAATAATATACCGCTCTGCTTGTCGCAGTGTTCAGCGGATTCCGATATACCTGCTCCAAGGTCACACGCGCTGCGACTGGGCAGCGTGAGTGCTGATTGGACCTGATCTTTAGATCGAGGGAAGCTTTGCGTACCGTCAATGATCAGTACTTTTGCTCTCATTTCCTCGAGCACTAGATGCTCGCGATTCCCGGATCCATCGGGGGTGCCTGTGTGAACGATGCCGTTGCTGGGCGGCATAGGTGGGGATGTGGGGGATTTGATCACCCTTGAGGCTCGCTGAGCCCACCTTATACCCTCGGCGCCTGTACCCACGATGATTCGCGCATGATGCTAGACGCAAGCCGGATTTTACATAAATTTGAGGTGGGATGTCGACCCGAGTCGTAGTCCTGGGTGATCCTCCCCGCGTTGAAGGAGGTTCAAAAATTCGTTCAAAGAGTTGAGTCAAAGATTTCACAGCACAGAAGGGAACCACCAGGTGAATGGATCAGAGTGCTAAAGCATTAGGATATCGATAGTGTCGAACAAGGTTCAGGGCGCCAAAAGAATTATTCGTGTACAATCGGTTGACTTCAACTGGTCGGCACGGGCCGCGCAAGTGCGGCATCGGGTCGGCGGGCCGAATGGAGCTGAAATATTTCTGAATTTGTGCCTTCAGCTCTCGCCTCCACCTCCAAAATGCCCAATAGCCCGTTCTGGTCCGTTCCCTTTCCTCTCCCAGCTCCTTCATGGCTCATTCATGTATTCAAAAAGGCTGGGCGGAGTTGCCGCATCCATGGCTGCGTCCTTCACTCATCCCTTGGACTTTGCCAAGGTTCGGATGCAGACCATTGAAACTGCGCCGGGCAGCAAGAAGCCCTCAATTTTCACCGTCCTGCACACGTCAATTCAACACTCGGGCATTCGGAGCGTCTACACCGGGCTTACCGCTTCCTGGATGCGACAAATGAGCTATTCCCTCGTCCGTATTGGAGTCTACGAGGATATCAAGTCGCGTCTTTCGAAGAATGGGCCTCCTTCCACGCTCGGTCTCATTGCGGCCGCCAGTTTTGCAGGAGGACTCGGCGGGATCGTCGGCAACCCGGCAGGTAGGGATTACTTTTTCCCAGGCTCTTTCAGGTTTATTTATTAGCTCAGATATAGTCCTGGTACGGATGACCAGCGACTCAATGCGACCACCGCTAGAGAGGTTTAGCTATTCGAATGCGGTTACGGGTTTATTTAGCCTTGCGAGAGAGGAAGGCGTTCGTGGTCTTGCCCGAGGTCTCGGCACCAATACAGTACGCGTTTTTTTCGCTGTGGTTTCTTCCTAACGGTGAATTGCCAGGCAAGAGCCGTGTTGATGAACGTATGTCTCTTAGCCCTTTTGAGACGTCTGTCTAACGTTCCAACCCAGGCCTCCCAGGTGGGATCGTGAGTATCCGTTCGTCTTATCCTGGTCGCGAAGCTTAACGTTTTCTCTTCAGATACGACTACTTTAAGTCGACACTGCTCCGCCATTCAGGCGCAGTATTTAACTACCAACTAAAAGACAATCTTTTATTACATGTCTCGGCTAGCTTACTAGCCGGCACTTTCGCAACCAGTGAGCTTTCATCGAACATTCCCACAGTCTCCTGACGCCCCCGCCTCCAGCTGTATGTTCTCCCGCGGACGTCATGAGAACGCGTATAATGTCTTCGGTGCGTGGTATGCCATCTATCTCTTTCTGTCACTATAGTCTCCCCATTAGACGTCCAATGATTCCCTCCTACATGTCGTAACCACCTCCATCCGAGAGGAAGGCTTTAGAGTCCTCTTCAAAGGTTGGACCCCTGCGTTCATGCGACTGGGTCCCAACACCGTCCTACTATTCGTGTTTTTCGAGGTCTGTATCCTACACTCGACTCGCCAGACATATATACTGACGATTACCGCGTACTTCTAGCAACTCAAGAAAGGATGGAACAGCATGAACTCATAGCTATAGACGTGCCTCTGCACCTACACCCGCATCTCTACGTTTTCTGACTATCTCTTCGTGACACAAAATCTAGACTTAGACATAGATTAGATGCCTCCCATTATTCGAAGCACTGTACTTGTATCGATCTCTAACCATTATTGCATATTTCGTACTATACTCATGCATATATTTCTAGTGTCACCAACCGGCTCCAGTTCCTCCGCTCGGAGTCTCCCTTTTAACTCTGTTCGAACCCAGGCTATGAGCTTCCAGTCTTCTTGAATGATCTCCTGCTCTTTGGCGCTACATATATAGAGCGCCCCCATGCTCCGGTCGTTCAATTCATTGAACCTTTTCGAAGCCAAAGAACTCACATCATATCAGGGAGCAAGGAACACAAGATAGGTTTCTGCGTTAATTTCGCCACGCAGTCATGACCTCCGAGCCGGGCTCTACGTCGGGCTGTGTGGGCTGGGCTTGGGTTGCTTCCCAAATACATAAAGACGCGTTTGT
The DNA here is from genome assembly GCA_029233265.1 of Mycena alexandri. Taxonomy (NCBI): domain Eukaryota; kingdom Fungi; phylum Basidiomycota; class Agaricomycetes; order Agaricales; family Mycenaceae; genus Mycena; species Mycena alexandri. The sequence continues at coordinate 70,509 of JARJCM010000218.1, forward strand.
CATTGAACCTTTGTCAATTAGGCGATTTTCACCAGCTTGAATCCTGTTTCTCTTTGCGGAAAACCATCAATAGTAATGGCTTTATAATTACGATTTACAATTAGTGCAATCTACTGTACAATGCTCCGAGTCCTCAATTGACCTCCAAAGTCGCAAATCGTACCGAATCCCCACTGCGTACTGTCGGCTTCAACCCTCCCTTGCTGAGGTCCTCCCTCCACATCAAATGCACGCCAAACTCGATCTTCCCGCGCGAACTCTTCCGATTTCGCGCCAGACAGCTAAATGGCTCTTTCGTCCTGCACCCCGTTGTTTGATTCACGCAGACCATCAAGCAGCGCCGGCAGCGCGCAAGCACCTGGAAGGTCTCGGTGCCGATTCGGAGAAGATCGACCGTATCCTCGAAGAAGGGTGGTAGTGGTAGTGGCGATGTCGACGTGCCGAGAAGGAAGTTGGCGCGAAAGCAGGAGGCGTGGACGGGGTCGTTGGTAGCGTCCCCGCAGCCCTGATTTATCCACCGATTGACCTGGTCCACGGACGACTGCGAGATGAGGAGGAAGGGCGACTCGTTTGAGAGTAAGATAGGGACGGAACTGGTAGCTCGGTCAAAGTGTGCGTGGCGGCTCGCTCCCCCGGAGAGTCGTCGCAAGGCACATGGAATACGAAGGAAGGTCGAAAACCACTCGTCTACGGACGTGCCGGAGGAAGTCACGGAAACTACGTCACTGCAAACGTTGACCGCCTCCTCCGCCTCTTCCGGCATATCCAATGGCAAAATGAGGTCTGACATCTCGAGGGCAGACACGACCAAGACATGACGGTTCAAATCGACAGAAGGCCGCACAAGGGCCATCCTCGGATACTGCTTTTGAGACAAAGTTTTGCCCGAAGATAGGTCGACGAGCATCCACTCGCGGTCGTACAAAAGCCCACTCGGCACGACCTCCCAGCTGCAGTGTTTAGGAAGGACTTGACCAGCGCACGATTTAATGGGATCTGTAAGATCTCAGATTCATGTGGCATATACTTCGGACTCGGTACGCACATAACACGAGTGTTTGGAGATTCGCAGCAGCAGGAACGGTGGGCTCGGCCAATATTGGCTTAGATAGAGTGACTACCGTGTCCGAGACAACAAAGTATCGGCGGATGAACGAAACCCACTGAAAAACGTCGTCGATAGTCGAAGAGGCGCCAAACGATATCCGTGCCATACCCAAGGGGCGGCTAACACCCTTGTCTGCCCCAGTAAATTCCTCTGCCGAGATATTAGCATAATACCAACAATAAGAAGAAGAGGAGTACCATCATCCCAACACGATCGACCTCTCGCATATTCATCCATTATATTTTGATCGCTTATGCCGAAGGCAGAGGTCAGCACACCGGTGTTACAGAGGCCACCAGTGCGAATCTGGAACCCGTTCACGGTCGCCAGCTGCTCCAGATGGACGTGCCCAATAAACTCCGAGGAAGGATCGAGAAGCGAAAGGCCGATTGTGGGGCCTGGTTCCTCCAGATACTTGGCACCATCGAAGGCGTGATGCTGGCGTACCACAGGACGGCCATTCGCATGACGGATTAGGGAGAGCTCACGAGCGGCGAATCGCAGTAGTGCAGATACATGGTTGGAAACATGCCTCTGGGATTTGTACAAGCGTCGGTGTGTGTCCAGAGCATGGAGTAGCACAATTATGTTCAGGTATGGCAAGGTACCGTCTTCAAATCGTTCATGGATGGGACCAGGGATTAAGGAACGCCGGGGGTGGGACCAAAATGGAGATGAGACCGAAATGGCATCGATAGTTCCCCCACCAAAATAACCATTTCGTTGCAGGAAGGACGCGGATGATCGTTTGACTACCAGGCAGCCGAGTCCTGTTGGATAGCCCACGATTTTGTAGAAAGAGCAGGCTATGAAATCGGGGGCCAGTGCAATAGGAAGGGATTGGAGGTCGAGAACTGCGGTGGAAAGGTAGGCAGCAGCATCGAGTAAAACCAACCCATTCGGATGGCGTTCCTTCAAGAGTCTGCCGTATCCGAGTCCAAGTCGCTGTCCGGTAGAGTTACACTGCGCCGGATACGCGAATAAAGGCGGCGAAGAATCGTCCTGGGGATGCTCCAACATTTCATCAACATCCATTGCAGCGACGAGGGCACCTCGAGCTAGAGCGCACCCTCTAACACCGACAAGGCTCGTATGACTTTGCTTCAGGTAGCAATATTTTGACCGATTTTGCCAGGGAAATGCCTCTCCCACCAACTTCATGGACGCTGTAGCGCCAGCTGTGAAGATAACATCCCATTGAGATCTCGACCTGGCATCTTCGAGGCCAAAGAGATCCTCGAGAACTCGGCCCCTGCACCGTTCAATCTCGAGCGAGGTGGCTACGGAGGAGCTCGACCGCGAGTGTGGATTTGAGTAAAGGGTCGTGGCGACTTTCTCCGAGAAAGTGCGGAGGGTAGAGAGAGGAGCAGGGGCAGAAGCGGCATAGTCTAGATATGTTGTCGACGCGAGACTGGGATATTCCGTATCACATTGTTGGCGGAACGCGGTGTCTCCCAAGCCATACGCATATTCACTGCCCGTCTCTTGAAGGAAGTCTTGTCGCTTCTGGTTGTGGGGGAAATGTGTAGGATGTTGCATTCGCCAATTACAAGGAGTTGCATCGGAGCAAACGCCGTCGGATCAAGCCGGCAAATGCCGGTCAAAGCGTTCAATATCATTGTGGCGTTCTCGACGCAAAAGTACAACATTATCAACCGAATACAATAGTCTAAAGTCCTCACGGAAAGATAACAAAAAAATAATCAACGCCCGCCGTATTGCTGCTGCTGTTGATACGGCACTCCGTTATACATATTTTGTTGCTGGACCTGTTGTTGCATCGCCTGCATCTGAGCCTGCGTCATGTGGGCATGCGCTTGCGGATGCATATGTCCCTGCTGAGCAAACATCGGGGGCGGGATGGAATACTGCTGCTGGGGAGGCTGGGTACGTTGCTGCTGCTGGTGACGGTTCGGATGTGGAAAGTTGAAGTTCGGAGGAGGCATGGATCCGGGCGGGATATTCATCCCGTAGGGCATGTCGTTTGCTGTCTCCGTGAAATATGGGTGCGAGAGCGCATCTACCGCTGAGATACGCTCTGCAGGGTCGAATTTCAACAGTCGTTCAAGAAGATCCAGGGCTGCGAAAACATAAGCGCAAGTAAAAACAAATCATACTCCTCACCTGCTGGAGACGCCTTGGGTAATTGTAGTGACATGTCGGCTCTAGGGTACCGCGGTAATGGTTTGAAGGTGATCTCCGGCTGAATAACAAGTCAAAATGGGTGTCCAAGGAGCTGGCGGAGCGAGCCTCACCGAGTCCTTCATCATTTTGTGCAATAGCTGTTCAGAAGGAGTGCCCAATATACGCAATATATGAAGCAGCTGATCTTGCGTGTCCTTTCCTCTGAAAAGAGGGACTCCAGATATCATTTCAGCGAAGATGCATCCGCACGACCAGACGTCTATCGACGTGCTATATGTGCGGGAACCAAGCAGGACGTCGGGGGCTCGATACCACAATGTGACGACCTAAGAAAGGAAGTTGAATAGGAGTCCGACGCGTCTGGCGATGACTTGCCTCGTTGGAAAATGTATTGACGGGCACACCGAAAGCCCGGGCCAATCCGAAATCCCCGAGTTTTAGCTCTCCCTTGCGGTTAATGAGGAGATTTTGGGGCTTTAGATCGCGGTGAAGAACTTGATTTTCGTGGCAGAAGTTGGTGCCCTTGAGTAGCTGAAACATGAAGCTTCGAACAGTTGCGGGGTCGAGGGCACCTCGATCGCCGTGTTGGTCCATGTATTTCTTTAAATCTTGCTCGCAAAATTCGAATATGAGAATGAGCTTGGTTTCGGTGTGGATAACATCATGCAGGCGGACGATGTTGACGTGCTTCAGTTCCTTCATGAGGGATATCTCTCGAATCGCGGTGGATGGTGTGCCTTCCTCGGCATCGAGGTTTATTTCCTTCAACGCGACAATTTCATTGGTGGTTCTTGAACGTCCCTTGAAAAGGGTTGAATATTTGCAGGAATTGAAGCGTCAAGTCACCAACCTTGAATACTGTAGCGTACGTTCCTTCGCCTATCATTGCAAAATATTAGAGCGAACACAACGCCGGGATAATAAAGGCTTGCCAAGCTTCTCGAGCTACGTGGAGTGTATGAGCGGTTGATTCAGGAATATAACGACGCGAGACATGCCTGAACGTAGTTGGTTTGGGACATTGCGCACTACTACCGCGCACGAGACCTAAACGCGAGCGCAAAGAGTAAAATAAGACCGGATATTGAGCTCTCGCAATTCGAGAGTGGAGGCGGAGAAAGAAATACTGGTTCAGCGACGATGGACGCTCAGGACAAAAGCTGAGTCCGGACTGCTCGCAGTGCTTTCCTTACGGGGTTAACGCCCGATCACACTGCACGTGCTACACAAAATTTTGCCTTTTCCCTCGATGTGAGTTGCTGCTAGTTTGCGGCCCAGTGGTTCTGTGGACTGACTTGATTCAAGTCCCTCGGACACGCCATGGCGTCCACTGAAAAGTCGAAAAAAAACCGCATCAAACCACCTCGCGGACGACCAGCCGCGACCTCTGCCATCTCTCAACCTGTCGTTGAAGATGCATCCTACCTCACAGCACTTTCATCCTTCTCTCCCAAGGGAAATCTATTTGCTTTCCTCTCGTTGGCTGTCGACAAGCACCGTTTACGCGTCTATGACACCGCTACCGGGCAGTCAGTTGCTGAACATGTGGTGGATTCCGCTCGCGTTTCCTCCTTGACCTGGAGCAACTTCGATCCCTCGGACGGGCAGCGGCCTGCAGTTTCAGACGCGGAGGAGCCTCCGAATAAGAAAAAGAGGAGGAAGAGAAACAGTCAGGCGAATGGAGACGGCCCCCTGCAAATTATGGCCGCGATCGAGGTCGTTCTCCTGGGACTTTCGGACGGAACGGTCCTATTCTTCGCTCCGACCCATGGTCGTGTTATACGGACGTTGTCTCATTCAACAAGTACTGCCGCTATACTATCCGTTGTACTAACCGAAAACGGGGACAGCGTCCCGACAACATGGACCTCTGGTGCGGACGGTGCAATTCGTCTATGGAATGCCCAGAAAAATGACATTTTGGGCAGCTGGAAAAACGACGACCGGATACCTTATTCATCCATGGCTATCCGGCCAACGAGCGAGGGCGACCAGATTGATGTTCTCGTCGCCAACCATTCCATCCGATTGCTCTCCGCCAATCCTGATACATTAACCGAAAAACCCACCCAGCAAGCGTCGTTCACCGGACATGCATCTTCGGTCAAACAGCTTCAATGGGACGCCTCTCAGACTCCTCCTACCCGCTTCATGTCGATGGCAGAAGGCGACCGGATCGTGTCTGTATGGGAAACTCCAGAGGGCCCCGCAGCGGATGGGATAATGGTCGCGTCCGTGCAGCTCGATTCCGATGCGCGGGCCATATCACTCTCCGTCTGCTCCCCTGCCTTATCTGAGCGACAAAATCTCCTTACTCTCACCGCATCCGGGAAAATATCCATATTCCCGATACCGACAGAGTTGGTGCCTCCAGCTAGCTCCAGCCGGACGCAGCATAAAGTATCCACACTCCTCCCTCGCTCGAATCTCTCCGTTTCCGCGAAGAAAGGATCCTCGGGCTCCCAAGTAGTCAATGCCTCCTTTGCAGCCGGCGTCGTTGGCCACATACGAGTGGCCCGCATCGTGGGCGGTGTGCGGCCTGTTTTCGATCTCGTTGTCCGTACCTTCACTCCATTTCATTGCACCCCCACTCAGTTCCCCGCAGCAATACTTGGATGACAAGGGCGATTTCATCTCCGAAGTTGTAATCGAGGATGTCAAGGCGGGACTCATCACCGAGTCGCATTCGGTTGGTTTCTTTTCCGTGCTATCAGACTTGTACTGAAACGCAATGTAGACTACGCCCAACAAGCGCTACACAGAATCAGGGTCTTTAGCCGTTCTCTCAGGCGCCGAGCTGGGCCAGGATGAAGACATGGATGACATCGCAAACACTGCCATCGATGGCGAGCTTGACGTGGATCTCGCGGAGCTCAGTCTCGGGCAGCGTCTCACGGCGCTCTCTGGAGACGCTCGGCCAGTCTCATCCTCCGATAGCGACGACGAAGCCGGCCCCATCAACCCAAAATCGAAAGCCGCCGGGAAAGGCGGGAGCGTCCAAGATACAAACGTCGTTCCCGCAAACTCGCTCACGCGGACCTTGATCCAGGCTCTCCACTCGTCGGATACGAGGCTGTTAGAAACTTGCCTTGCCCACTCTGACCAGACGTTGATCCGGAACACTATTCGACGGCTTCCACCTCAGCTAGCGGTCCCCCTGATCACAGCGTGCGTGGAGCGGCTTGGACGCGGGGCACGGGCCGCTAACATGAAGGGCGGGGGAGGCGGCGCCAGCTCGCAAAGGGCGTCTGCGCTCATCATGTGGGTGAAGACCGTCCTCGCGGTTCACAGTGGGCATCTCATGACCGTGAGTATAAACCGCCCTGTCTCCTTACATCGTATTTACGATTTATTAGATGCCTGATCTGGTCGCGCGACTCTCGGGACTGCATGCCACACTCTCGTCGCGGCTTGCGCTGCAAGAAAATTTACTTTCCCTCAGCGGCCGGCTGGACATGGTGCTTTCTCAAATTGAGATGCGCTCATCCGCCGCTCCTGCTACTTTAGCGCCAAGAAAGCAGGCGTCTGCTGGGCAAGGGAAACGCGTGACCCGGTACGTGGAAGGAGAGAGCGCCGATGAGGACGAGCAGATGGATGTGGAAGTTGAAGTCGATAGCGGAGACGACGACGGTAGCGTGGAAGATGTAGAACTCGGTGGAGACAGTTCCGAGGAAGAAGGCAGCGAAGATGACGAGGATGAGGAGGAGGACGACGAGGACGACGAGATGAATGGTTTCATTGACGACGAGGCCGAGGAGTACAGTGAAGAAGAAAGCGAAAGTGAATAGTCGGGTTGTACAGCGAGTAGATTACCACTATGGAGCTATTTCCCGGTCGTCTTTCTTCATCTTGCGATTCTAGTCTTCTTGACTTTGTGGACCGAGGTCGACGATTCGCCTTCGGCCTCGACCGTTTTACCCTGTTTTTTCTGCATCTTCGGGGTTCCTGACGACTGCTCAGAGTTAGATCGCCTTCTCAGCAGAACGGGGGCAAGGGAATTAATTGGACCTTTCTTTTTTTGATAGGAGGAGGTTTGTCATCTTCAGAGTCTGTCGGAGTGATCTCGTCGTCTTCGTCTTCCTAGAGTCCTTATGCGCTCAGTGGGGACATCCTAAAGGTCCGGAAGCTCAATAAAGGCTACCTTGGCCTTCCGTTTTCCGCGGGTGAGCTTCTTCCCAGGCCCGCCCAGAATTTGAAGTTCAGCGACAAATGCGGAGGTGCGACCGCCAACGGTAATCCACTTTATGGTAGCCGGTTCACCAGTAGGCTAGATGCAGAAGAGATTAATTATCTCCATATCTGGGCAGGGAGGGAAACGCACTAGCTTCAGGTTATGCGCAGCCTTCTTTCCTTTACCCTGGCCTAAATTAGTAAGCGTTCAGAGTGTGTGCTTCCCGCATACGGACCCATCTATGGTTGAACAGCCAGTGGTCGGGGAACTGGGTCGAGTCTGCGTCGACAGAAACAGCTATTTTGCAGACGTTCGAGATTTGATTGTGCACCGCGATCAGCTGCTCATCCGTGAGGGCGTTAGACCGCACTTCAGGGTCCACCCGTGCATTATAGAGAATTTCGTCTAATTAGCTGCGGGTGAGCGACTGGAGATCCGCGCTGAATGTGGTAAAGCATACCCGCGACCCAATTACCGACGCCCGCGCTGAACGACTGGTCTAAAAGTAATGCTTTGATAGGGTCTAGGATAAAGTGCCGCTTGACACCGCTTTACCGCTTCTCGGACCGCTGACTGCCGCTTACCACCGCTGAGCCACCGCTTCGGAAATACCGATACTTCGCTAAACTGCTTCAAATCGCTACACCAACACCCTAGCAAGCTCCCAGCTGCCATCTCGCGCTTTCATGTTCATTTATTATTAAATATGAGCCATTCAATTCGACTGACTCAATTCCAGCTAAAAGCTGACTTCGAGCTGCTGTGAAGGAGCCCTCACGGTGTCCAATGGAGGACATCGAGTTGGATCAAATACCACCTGGTATCGGAAGACTCGGAGCACTGCAAGGGTTCTTCAAGTTCCTAATAGAATCTCAGCAGAGTTCTCAAATAATAGTCAACCCCGGGAGTTCTATAACGCGAGGTACGAGCACATTTTTTATAGAGCGTCTGTATAGAGAGACTAGGAGTAAGGCACAGTGTGTTGAGCCGCGTCGCAAGCCAAACTAACAGGTAAATTGAACCCGAGAGATGAAATTAAGAATGTCGGATTTTCTGGCTTCTATCGACGTGTTCGTGCTCCCCATATCAGTATCTTTCTCATATTGTGACCAGACAAAAGTTCGAGTGTGAGTACACACTTTTTCTCGATTAAACTGAATGCGCGAGATTCTCTCTCAATGGTTGCCACACGGGGTGTTTTCGAGTGAGGTCTCGAGCATAATATGTGAAATGCAACTGCTCGCACCACGACTCAATTTGGCAGGCAACCGTGCTTGTCCGTCTGAGCTACGTGTGTTGAATCATCATTGTGCTGGGCTGGGCATTATTGACCTCACTTCATGGGAATCAACGGCCTGACCTCGAACTTCATGTCGTGCACGTTGCGCTCAAATGACATCCCTTCTTCCGATGTGATGATTGTTGGTTTCCGTACTGGTGTGTCTCGTTTTTGGGGGCGGCAGATAAACTCTTCAATGCCCCTGATTTTCCGCGTGCGCTGTTGATCGTGAGTTGACGGATGCTCGTGTTCAGAACTTAGGCCCCTTTCAATATCTGTGGATTTACTGTCCACAGTCCAGGTAACTTCAAGTTCGGTGGTCCTCCAGGAGTTTCTTGGTTCTTGGCAATGGGACAAGTCTATGATTTAAATCGACAGCTTTCAACTTCGGGCTTCTCGGGCGTGTTCAATATCTGTTGCGTGAAGGGAATTTGACTCCTGTAACCCTCTGTGGAATTGGATCTCCAGTTACTGCAGTCCCTCCAGCGCTGCAAGTACTGTATGTCCTTTGAGAATGGGCCATTCAATGCCAGCCTTGATACATACAGAGAAACAGCAGATAAACTCTCTTTTGTGTCCCCCGTTGTCGACGTGGTCACGCAGAGCTACTGTTCCCAAGTTTGAAAAACCAGAATTCGAGACAGCTGCAGAGCTTTGGTTACTGAATTGCTTGCTTGAACACCTTGCAATAGCCTTGCATATTAGATATTGGGTCGAACAAGTGCAGTGCTTGCGAGCTTGCAAACAAATGTGTGAGCTCGTTTGCTGGGCACTTGTGCAGTGCATAAATGTCAAAGCCCGGTGTGGTCTACAGAACATATGTGAGGAAAGTTGGAATTTCTTGGCCGCTAACAATGAACGAAGTAGACGAGAAGATTAACAGACTAACTATTGTTATTGTTAGCTTCATGTTTATTATTGGCCTGGTTTAGAGTTACTTACACAATGGGTGCGAGGTTTGGTTTCTTTCTTGATTCAGTTGGAGGCTTTCAAGTTGAGCAAGTTTAGTCTGTTTAGAGGTTTAGAGGAGTTTGAGTCTTTTGGCAGGACTCAAATCGAATGTCAACAGTACTTAATTCGTATACATAGCTTCAAGCCTGTTAGTTCCAATAATGTCTATGTTTGTGGCCACTTAAAAGGTTTCATTCGAGGCTGCGAATGACAAGACTGAAATCAAGTCGGAGCCTAATCACCGCTGCAGTGGCAGTGCTATCACCGCTGCAGTGGCAGTGCTATCACCGCTGTTGAATTTGGGTGGCAGTGCTATCACCGCTGTTGCCGCTGGGTGGCGGTGCTATCACCGCTTGACTTGCGCTCGACTGCCGCTGACTTGCGCTCGACTGCCGCTGACTTGCGCTCGACTGCCGCTCTAGCTGCCGCCGAGGGTGCCGTCAAGTGATGATGATGAATGCTGATTTTTCATCTTCCTGCTGATTTCCTGAGCGGTGCTACCTCAGCTCGCGAATATTGAACCATCCCCTCGATATTTCTGTCAAATATTGTCTCGAAAAATGAAATACCTTCAAAATATTAAATGAGACAGATAAACTACTTACAATGCCTCAGTGCAACTAAACTACTACTACTGGCGGGAGACTATTCGCGCCTATTTGGTACTGGCGAGAGGCTATCGGGGCGGCGGCACATCAAATCACCGCAGAGTACCGCTTTCGGCCGAAAAGCGGTCTTTTCTCTTGGCCCCTTTGATAGGACACGAACGCTTGAGAACTAAGGGCTTAAACTCCTCTATGGACGGCATTGAGAGAATCGGGTCGAATCCCAAGTCACATATCGGTGCCTCAGTGAGCGGTGATTCACAAAGACGGATGCGCCCGAGTCGCCGAGCGTCTAAGAACGCAAGCTGGACGGCCTCAGCTCCAGATTCATCGCCGGGGTCCACAAGATGAAGGATGAACTGAGTACCGTAAATATTATGTTGCACAGATAGAGTTTCGAAGCAATCTCGAACCTTCATGAAACGGGGGGGCCAGTCTGCAGAGGCTGTTCTGGGAACCTCTTTGTAGTAGGTGGCCTGCTGACCTTTCACCTGTGGGTCGTCTTTGAAAGTAATCGGTGTTTAAATGCAATGTACCTGAAGCATGCCAGTCATTCCAAAATGCAGGACAGGCTTTTTGCCGTCCCCAGAAAGATTCAGAAAAAATACTTTGCCTGCCAGGAAAGGTTTTCAACCGAAGCGTTTCAACTGCTTTCTACATTAGAAATAATACCGTATCGTTCGGCGCTCTGGAGCGTCCTCCCAGTCAGCTCCTTAGCCTTTCGATAAATTGGGTGATAAATAAACAATTGCGGGAAGCCTCCTGAGTGATGGAAGACGCACAAAGTCATCGTGAGTGGTTCCGGCAAATACGATTGTATCTTCGACAGTCTCGACCTTCTGAATGACCTTGCCCGCCGCGACCTTGTTGATTAGATTTTTTGCCCTCTCGACCTCTGGGAGCTCGGGCATTTTCTGAGCGTTTGTGAGACAAGGTTGGGTTCAAGCTAGTTCGGCCAACTCCGACGACAGCCGAGAACAGCCGAGTTTCCTTTTCCGGGTTCAGAGCTTTCGCATGCAACCCATACCGCTCCTGCGCGCGCGACTCACATCTGCGCCGGCCAACGGGCACGTCGCGTTCATCCCTCAGATTCGAAAACTCGTGTTCGAATACTGCAATGACTGGCCCACGTCTGCCAACACGCGCACATTTATTCGACGAGACCTCATTCCTTTTGCACGAAACCACCAGCATGTCGAAATGGTAGTAAAACAGCGTAATCGCAAGGAGCCCATTGTCCGGGCGTTCTATGGTCTGTGTGCTACTCGTCTTCTGCGTTCAAACTCCATGCTCAGCCTTCTTTGCAGTGAACGGGCGCGATAAAGTCATTGCTCTGAACAAACTTGAGGTCACCGGGATCCATAAAAAGCTGCAGCTGCTTTTGGACTCGTCTGGTCAGAAGATCAAGCCTCTCAAACGACGGACGGTGGAGAGTACGACCGAAGCTGCGCGCGGCATCTGGAGCGGACTGCATGCTGAGCGGCCATTGCTATGAAAAAGCCACTGATGGCGGGGCTCCGAGGTCCGATGCTGGCTCTGGAATGCTTGGCTCGGGACTTCTCCGCTCGCCCCACTCTGGTCTCGTCTTCGCGTTCGTTTCTTCCTGTATTCGCGGACATCTTGAATCGAATTCACGTGATCCAAAATTAACTTACACGAGGAAGCCGCGGAGCAGCCAAAGCTTAAACGCGTGTCCCGCAAACGTGTTAAGGGCGAGGTATTATGTAGGTGCGCTAACTCACCGTAAGGAGCCCCGCAGCGCGCGGCATTATCACCCAGCCTTTCTTTCCTCTTCCCATCACACCCTCTCTCCAATTCACGGCCTCAAAGCCTATGATGTTTGCAGTGAGTCTTTGTTAAATTGTCTTTCATACGCAACTCATCTCCAGCAAGGACACCAATGCTTCGCTCTCGATCGACGAGATTCGGTGGTTGAACGCGAGCAAGGCACTCAGTGACGACGGAGACTCTGTTCATAGTCTTCCTACCACTGAACTGGTCAAATCTCAGTCGGTTGCGTTTGTGCGTGCCCGATGCATATCGCTGCTCGCAAAATATTTTGACGTTCGACTCCCTCCAGCCAAAGAATTCGCGCCCAAGGTACACCGACACTCGCCGCAGGTCCATCCTTCTAGATGATTTTCTCGGCAACAACATCCTGAACCGTAGAGCGGATGGTGCTCGGTCAAGATTTGGCTTTACTGTAGGTCCCCTAACGCTAGCTTGCGACCAATATTAACCCCACGTAATATCAGGCCCCGTCAAGCCCGACGGACACTCCGCCACCGTCTCCCGATGAAATACTACCAGTGACACCCCCGCGAGCAGCGCCGTATGCGACAGGTCATTCGGGCGAGGAACGCACGACTTTGGAAGAAATGCCGCGTCTCGCGCAACGACCCACTGAATGGCTATATCGCCGCCCTAGGTCGCCTTCCACGCTGTCTCGGTCACCGTCCAGTCTATCGAACGCCCCGTCGTCTATATCTCGCAGCCCGTCGAGTTCCCGGTCTGTGACCCCGACTCCGTCTCGAATTCGCCCTCCTACGGGGTACCGACCGCGTACGCCCATTCCAGCGGTCGCGGAAATGAACCAATCTCCGTTTTGGTCCACAGTGGTCCCGCCCCAGCGAACCCCCTCTGTTCGCACGGGCAGCGCGAATTCGACTGGGAGCAGGACCCCATCGCGCTCGTCGCCAAACTTGTTGGACTTTAGGGCGCTGCCTAACAGAGCGAAGAAACTGCCCCGCCCGTCGGCTCTTCCCATACAGAGGGAGCGGTCCGGGTCTGCATCTTCCTCGATATCAACCACGAGCACCAGTAGTCTTCCACGCACCCCGCCGTCGCCGTCCATTTACTCCCAACATTCTTTCACCTACCCGCACCCCGATACTCGGTCCACCACCCCGACCAAGTCCATCCTCACCCTCAGTCCGAAAAGGTCGCCTTCCATTTCCACTAAATACTCGTCCGCGAGTAAATCAGTCAAATTCGACGATGTGCCTGCCATACGCTACGGTGTTGATCGAGAGTTCCATGTTGGTGATGGCAAGATCCGAGGAGAAGAATGGAATTCGCAGGCTTTGGACGCAGGCATGGACTGTATGGGTTTGGACATGGACGCAATGGAAATGCTGGAAGGGCGAGGGACGCAGACTCCCACTCCTCTGGGCAAAAATCACGGCGGCGCGCTCAAGCGCTTTCTGACGCTCCGCACGCGAACCAAGCATAAAGTGCGCCCAGAAATCTCGGGACCTTATGCCTTGGCTCCCTCCTCCCCCGGCTCTGCTCCAGCCCATCTCTCCGAGCATGGTCAGAGCCAGATAAGCTTGGGTTCGCCGCCCTCCCCGACCTCCAAGTCGTCCTCATCCTTCCTCCTCCAAGGCGACGTCGGCGTCATCCCCTCATCCCCCAACGGTGGAAACGACACCGGCCTCTCGCCGAAATACAAGCCCAAAAAGTCGTCCTCCCTCATTGGACCCGGCGACCTTGGCGTCCTCCCCGACCACGGGCCCTTCCTCTCCAACAAATTCTACTCCCACCCCGCGCGGTTAAAGACGCCCAAGGCAGCGACAATCACGGGCTCTGGGAGCGTGGGCCTCCTCGCGAGCGAGCCGGTCCTGCATACGTTACCCTCGATGGAGAGCTTCCGCAGCGTAAAGAGCACGCGAAGCTACGGGCGATTCAAAGACTGGCTGGGCCGGATCGGAATCGGTGTCACCGCATGATTTGGTTGTCGTCTTTTTCTTTTCGCCGACGACAACTTTTTTCTTGGTTAAATTTTGGAAATTTTCTTGACACACTTTTAGAGATGGAAACACAATGGAACGGAAGGAACATGGATGGAATGGAACTAACAGGGACTTTTACCAAATACCTAGGCAGCGCAGGTACGCCGTACAGATCTGGCAAACATGTAATTTCCTGGTATTTCGAATTGAAGCATTTGGACAAGTGGATGCCATTATTATGTGCGTGAACTAACATACATACGGAATCCATCCATCCAGCGACACAGTGCTCTAACATACAAAGAAGAAGTACAGCGAGAAGGAAATATAAATTACTCGAAACCCTGCGAAAAAACAAGACGACAAGGAGCGTCAGCAGGTTTAGCGGCCTGCGAAGCCGGCATTCCTGGAGACTCGGGCGCCAACCAAGCGAGCCTTCGGCTCGTTCCTCGGCGGCATCATCTCGCTCAAAGGAATGGGAAGGGGGTCAATGACAAATGGCACTGACGAGCCATACGTGTATTCGCCGTTCCCGTTGAGAGAGGGTGTATGCCGAGGCCGAGTGTCCACCGACAAAACAGAGTCCATGACCGTGCCAAAGCCCAAGCGTTGTCCACCAGGACCAACGGCGTCCCGCGAGTTGAGCCGCACGCGCGGAGACGCCGTTTCCCGCGTTGGATAGTCATCCGGGGAGATAGAAGTCCGGGTAATGAGATTGGAGAACGCCCCAACATTGCGTTCGTGTTCGAGGGCATCGATGCTACTTTGAGAGCGCTGAGAGGCCACTGGTGGTCTAGCAGCGGCAGATCGGATCCTGTACTCGGCGCGCGCGTGCTCAAGCTCTTCCTCTTCGTCGGAGGGAATAGCATTCCCATCGGGGTCAAGACGAGCTGTGGGGACCAAGTTAGAAATGCGGTGGGAAGAGCAGCGGTGATAAACATACCCCAACCACGGCGCCTGGGTTCTTGTACAATTGGAGGTCCGCGTGACGCCCGAGTGTCGAAGTGGTCCCGGGTGTCAAACATCGGGGGAAGGAACCGCCGGCGGGGGAAAGCAGAATAGTCCTGGCTTTCGCCCCGCTCTCTGGCGGACATTAACCACGACAGAGGGTCCTCGTCGTCCCACTCGAGATTGATGTTGTGCACAAG
Source organism: Mycena alexandri (assembly GCA_029233265.1). Taxonomy (NCBI): domain Eukaryota; kingdom Fungi; phylum Basidiomycota; class Agaricomycetes; order Agaricales; family Mycenaceae; genus Mycena; species Mycena alexandri. The sequence goes on from JARJCM010000218.1 coordinate 85,647, forward strand.
CTCGTCGCCGTCGGCGTTCACCCTTCTATGTATGAAGTAGCTGCGCTCCGACCCTATGGGGGATTCTACAATATCCCGCGACTCGCGACGTGAGCCGCTGGCGTAGCTGAAAGGCTCTTCAAAGAGAAGAGGACGGTCGCGAGTGAAGGCCGAGGTCGGTGTTGACAAGTTCTGAACAGAAAAATTGGACAGCATGGAGAGTCTACTATCGGGGTGAGCAGAAGCGGGAGGGAGGGTGCTGTTGGAGTTCTGTCTCGTCTCGGGTGCAGCACGGTAAGCGCGCCATCTGCGAGGGTTGGAAGCAGGTCTAGGAGTGGGGTTGTTATTCCCGGTTTGTTGCCTGTGTCCCGCGCGGAAGGACTCCATATCTAAACTGCGAGCCGCACGGACGATTTCAGCGCGGGAGAGAGCGTCTGCTCGCGATGAAGCGGCCATTCCAGGGTCGGTGCGACGCTGGGTTGTCAAAGCACGGAGATGCATTAGCTCGCGCTCTAGCTCCACGGCACGTAGGCCAGGGTCGATCTGCGGTTGAGGCGGGGTATCTACAGGGCGAGAAGGCCCTGCGGCCTCAGCAGCAGCCACGCGCCTGCCAATGAATGTATGGGGGTCGTCTGAGTTGTACAAGTCCCGGCGGCGAGCGAGCTGTGATTCTAGCATCGAGCGACGAGGAGGAATGACGGGATGTTGCAGTGGCTCGGCGGAGGAGGAAGGGGAAGGAAGCTGAACCTGTCGTCGAGGCCTGGGAAGCTCGACATTGGATGGAGATCCCTGATGATCGACCCAGGAACCCGGCGTATAACGTTCGAGATATTCTTGGGTTTGGCGATCCACCGCGGCAAGGTTGGAACGCATCGCGTTGAAATCTATAACCTCGTCGGCGTCGCTGAACTCGTCGACCGGCGACGCGGTGAGCAACAAGGCTGAGTGTCCCGGTCCGACGTCGCCGCCAAAGGAGTCAAGAGAAGAAAGTGGATCGGCGAGTTCGACGAGGCTTCGTCGTACTAGTAGCACAAGAGAGGGTAAGCCACTCTACGAAGCTCAAAATTCAAAGGACTGACCTTGACGAATCCGACGATAGGCAGACTGCAAAGCTGCAGACGCGGCTCGCAAACTGTGCTGGGGATTCGGGCTAGCTGGTGCCGGCTGACCCCCAGTAGTCTCTCTGCTCGTTTCCTCGACATTGGGGGATCCTGCGGTCGAAATTGGAGATGGGTATGAGGTGCCAATGTCGCCATCCAATGCCCCTGGCGCCGACGACGGAGTTCCGTTGGTCATTCCGTGCAAATGAAGCCGAATATCGGTGAATGACTGCTGAATTCGTGCTGAACGCGCGCAGGGACGCTACGAGGCAGTTGTGGACGGGAACAAATTCGAGGCCCAAGTTTGGGCGTGTTTACAGCCACTACACAGCCACTGATCTGCATTACTCTTCGCTTCGATCTTCCCCGTAAGTAAGTGTCAATTATGTAGCTGCTAGCACCATACGAGGGATTTAAAAATAAAGTCAAAGCCCTGGAAGTAAGCCGATGGCCAACCATCCGTGTTTGAGATGGGCGTACAAAATAATCAGTTGGCCAGGTATCACTTGGGTATCACTTGGGTATCACTGATACTTGGACGGCGAATCTGTCCGCCGATGACTACGACAACAGAACATGAGAATCTTCTCGGAACACGACGTGCCTGAGTACGTTAGTGCCCCGGAATAAAAAGAAAGCAATCACCGACTGAGTGGACAGCCGAAGAATGCTATGACTCGGAATCAAATAAATCTTTCAGAGTGGACTCAGTGTTGCTCACCAGATACACTCCCCGTCGGTGGGTAAGCTACCCGTGAGAGGCGCCGCCAGGTACAGACCGTATGGTGGATTGGTTAGCTATTTAAGATCACCAAGGAGACGCGCGTTTAGGGCACAACACTAGCCAGGCTAATTTTATGTGAGTGTCTTGCAGATGAAGAGGCTTGTTCAGTTGGGTGGAAGTCTTGCGTGCTGCCCAGACTTCTGCCCAAAAAAAAGCATCTCACGATGCCTGGTGATGGTTGTGCCGGCGCTGGATTTACAGCGCCCATCTTTACCCACTTCCCCGTCAACTGGGATCCGACGAGGAGGACGAAGTCGAATACGAGCGGAGATCGGCGCGTGAATTTGAGTCGGACTAGTTCGCGCACTTGGCGTTGAAAAGGCGAAAAGATCAGAGACCTACCGCATTCAGCCAGCATTCTGTTATAAGCGCCATAAAGATAGAGAAGAGAGATGGAGGTGAAGAACAGTCATCCGGTGAGCGCCGCGGCCGACACGGAATGGCTGGTAGCCCAGGCGTGACAGATAAAAATGCGCGGCGGGAAAGGATAGAAAATCGGAGTCTCGGCGCCTGAGATAAATCTTGATGAGTTGGGGAGCTTTGCGGCCGGAACCAGTGCACTGACCCTAGTATCGCCGTAAACCAGCAGGGACCTGCCAGTAACACTACTAGTACCACAGTGAACACTCGCCAGCGCAGTCGGCATTTCTGCCCGTGTTTGAGCCGTTTTGGGAACGATATCTTGCGCTGTTACAGAGACAAGGAAAATTCACGGCCTGCGCGGTAGTTCAAGTGCTCCACCGCCGCTCGCGAGCGTAAGTATAAGTACAAGTTGCTGAACTTGACAGGTCGGAAATGAACCGTGAGAGAGAGCGATGCCGGCATGACAGTCATTCGGTCCGATATCCCTCCTGTCTGCAGCCCTGACCAAAACTCAGAATGCTTACGAAAGACGACCAGGACCTCAAATGGACCGCGCTAGTACAATTTCTCCTTCTCCTCCTCCTGGTGACCGGAATTTTTTCAATTCGGATAAAAAATCCCCAAAATTGGGCCGATTTAAACCCCAGTCATGCCAGGTCCAAAATTCGGATGAATGTTGCAGCTGGGGGATCCACCGCAGGTCTTGGGATAGTTTTTTCTCTGCAACTAGGCAGTTTTGGAGCTGTTTGCTGCTAATTTTACCTGCAAGCTGTTGCAGCGCAGTAGGGCAACAATCTAGAAGTAAATTCCGAGGTTCCAAGTCATTCTTCTGCCCACTTTGACAGCCTATCGCTCTGATGTTGCTCTGAAACCTGGTCATAAATTCGGATAAGAAGTCAAGCTTTCAGACGCCAGGAGTCGGATAAGAATCGCCCGATGAGGCGTCCGGATCCAGATAAAATAAGAATCCGGAGAATTTTGGACCAGGCATTCCAGTTGGTTATCGGGGGTCCTGGAGGGTGGGGACGGTGCGCAGACTGACCTTCGCAGCATAGAACTCAGAGCACGCCCGAAGCAAGTCGCACCACGACGCGCCTTCGCTGTTCCAATAACAACTTCTATTGTTCAGAAGTACGTTCTTGGAATCCTCGATCTCTTAATCTTCGAACTTTGGCCAACATCGGATCGTCCCCCGTGTAGCAAAACATCAACACACCAGCGACAAAAAGCAGCCCCGCTGAAAGTAAGCTGATGGCCAACCATCCGCGTTTGAGGTGAGCGTACATCTGTGTTCATTCAACAAGTCAATGGGCGAGCGAGGTATAAGTGAAATTTGAGCGGCGAACCTGTCCCCCGATGACAGGACCCACTACGATAACAACAGGACATCAGACTCGAATGTTCAAGTTCGCGGAAAAGATAAAACTTACGCGCCGTGCCTAAGTCGGTGTACGTTAGTGCACGGAACATTGCAAACCGAGATAAAAAAAGAAGGCAATCACCGATTCCATATACAAGGTTGAACGCGCCATATACGTGTCCGTCTGCGCGCCCAGTGAGAAAAAAACTGTGGGATCACAAGATGAAACTGACATCCAACCCCGTCAATACCTCGCGAAACAGCAGCAAGCTCGGCCTGAAATAGCTTGAGAAAAATGCAGTCGAGCGTAAAAGTAACAACCAACCATCACTGGCGACAGAAGCCCGCTCAAGAAGAATGCTATATGACCCGCGGTCAGATAAATCCTTCATAGTGAACTCGCGTTGCTCACATCCCAGCCCATACGCTGTTATGAACAACGCAAGGCTTCGTTGTATGACCATAACCACCCACCAAGGCAATGCCAGTGTGATACAAATGATACATAGCCACTCCACGCCCTGTCGGTCGGTATACCACCCCGAGAGGGGCGCCGCTATACATAGTAGGTTTAGTTGGTTACTTAAGATCGCCGAGGGGATGATGCGCGTTTACAAAAGAGCGTGGGGACAACACCAGCCAGATACACCAGGCCGACTTTTCTTGAGTCTAGACCCCAGATGTCTTGTAGATGGAGGGGCAGGGTGGGCTCCTGCGCGCTGTACAGAATTCTGCGAAAAGAAAATGCTTCGTGAGTTGCACATTTTCAGAACAGATGGATTACTACCCGTAGAGGAAGATGGTGGTGATCACAACGATCGCCCGGGAGGATTTTAAAAGCCTGGCTACGACGCCGACGAGTGAGAGCCTAACAGGGCTACTTGATGGTTGTGCGGGCGCTGGGCTGGGAGTGTCCGTAGATTTTTCTTCGTCTACTCCTCCGTTAGCCGGAGGTATCGGGGCAGCAGGATCTATATTCCAGCGCAACGCATCCTTCCTCTCAATGATGAGAAGTCGACCGATTAGATCAAACAAAGAAAGGATGATTCCGCAAATAAAAGGACCGCGATATCCAAAGCGGGTATATAAAGCCCCGCCGACTGGGGGACCAGCGAGGAAGCCGATCGCCATGCCGGACATCGCAAGACCTAGCTGGCCTTCAAATAACCCGTTAAGAATTGTGCGCCTTTATAATGCACGAATACTTACGTCCAACATTTTGCTCTGGAGTGCTGTCGCATCTGAATCGCCGGTTAAAAGAGGTAAACGCGTAGAAAGGGCTGGTCGACTGACAGAAGCGCCAGACCAACCACCCAGACCATCGTGGATCCAAAGCCCTGTAGTACACGCGCAAGACACATGACAGCATAATTCGGTGCCTCCATCAACATAATCTGGGAGCCGATGAGGAGGACGAGACCGAATATGAGGGGAGACCGGCGCGTATTATAGCGCTCCGTCAACATGGCAACCGGGATGGTGACTTTTTCGCGTCAGGAAACGGGAAATGGAGTCAATTGACCAAACCTACAGGCCACGAGACCAGCAGACTGCATTCAGGTCGCAGCATGAGCAAGAAATCATATAGCCGTGTAAGGAAGACACAGACGAAGGCAAATAGCAGCCAGCCGGTGAGTGCCGACACGGAATGATAGCCCAGACGTTCAAGTTGAAAGGGCATGACGGGAATAATGATAGAATATACCAATAAATCCGTCGCAACGCCTGAGGCAAGTATCGTTTGAGTAGTGGCCCCAGACCTTCAAGAGGCATAAACTGACCGAGCCCGACGATTATGGTTGTGAACCAGGAGGAACATCGCCATTTTAGGCCAAAGGGCTGAGGGTCGGTTGTATTATATGTACGAGTACCATCGGTGGGAGTTTCCGTTGTCCGATCTGGTGTTGAAGCCGGCCGCTTCTCGGAGAGAGACGCGTCGGCGGAGGACATGGCGAAGGGACGGTCTGGTGCGCTTTACTTGAACCTATGTAGAGCGCGTCGCAGTATTGCACGGCAGGAAGAGCCAAGGAAGAGCCTGACAATCGGCAGCACGGATATCAGAGATCGTAAGTTTGACTTGGTCAGCAAAGTCGTCACTCGCGAATTTCACTCGCGCGAGCCTGAGAACGTGGACGAAACATGGAACTGGTTGAAGCGTTTCGAGCATGGAGTGTGAAAGTCGTCGCGACATGATCCGAGTCACAGCCAGCGGTCTAAGCCACAAATTTTGATGCGTACATAGCCACCTCCTTTTTATTATTTTCGTTGAGATGAATTGTCGATATCCTACAGTACAGTGGTAGTCGAAGAGCTCCCTTCCCACTTCCCAGTTCTATCCTTCTTGATGCACATGACCCAAACTCGACTCGTGCCCCACTCGAATCCATTATACGGTAATTCATACCGCGACAGTGCGAGGGTCCCGAGTAGGGAGCAAAACGAGAAGTAAGATCACCAGGAGAGCAGGGTCTAGCAAGATCCCGTGTGGAAGAGGCCAAAAGCGAGTCGGCGAGAGGAAGGGGTTGAAGGCGAAACAAAGGTGGAACGACGGTGTGAAGTTCAAGAGAGCTGTTAGGAGTGATATTTGAAGGAACGGGTTTTCTCTCAAGTGAAAATAATTTCTGGCATTCAGAGCAAGAGAATTCTGCTACCACCAGAAGAACGAGGATGGTTGCCGGTTCACGACGCAAACGAAGGAACGGCTGGGATTTGATCGTGCGAGGGGTAGCATGTCCGTGTCTGCGAAATCTGGAGGTCCATGACTGCGCTGGCTTCGACTTCGGGGATTTTGAGGCTCTCTGATTCTATGCGCGAAAGGGATAGTGTCGTGGAAGAGAAGAAAACAAAATATGGCCAACAGGCCGAGCGGGGATTGTCAGTCGTCGTCCAGCATGGGAACGCTGCTGCCACCATGGGTTAAGGTCGAGGTTACCAGGTACTTGAACTTTCGCAAGCGAAGGAAGGGATTCGAGATTGCAGCGGAGGGGTTTGAGCGTGAGTGAACACGCGCGTCGGCAGAACCGAATTCAGACCGGCGCAAACTTTCGTGCCTCAAGATACCGTGCTGACGGAATATCCTGAGGCACGAAGGTTCAACGGAATTCGATCTACTCTGCCTCTGGGAGACTAGCAGAACCTTGAGGTCCACAACTACGGCGGCGGCGTGGGCTTCAACTTTGCCCAAAGAATGCCAAGTATCGCGGGTTGTCTGTGCGAAAGCCACTGTCGGGACAGTGTGGTGAGGATATAAGTGAACAGAGAGGTCGGTAGCCGTCGTATAGGGCTGAAAAATGAGAACAAACCTGAATGCCAAATTTCTTTCCATCTTTCCACGAGTGCGACTCCGAATTCATATTCTATTCGTACCCGTCCAGCAAAGCAGTCGGAGCCTGTCCAACGAGTCCCACTCATTCCTAGTCGTCCCGCCGGGGGTTGAGCGCTGAGCAGTGGGCAGTGGAGATCACGGTGGTTCAGATCAAAGGTCCAATTTGGCGATCGAGTTTCCTTCCGACCTCCATGGTGCACCTGCGCCGTTCTTGAACGATCCTCCTCGTATCCTCGTACCTCCCGCTGACCTCGGGATTCATTCAATAAACACACGCAGCTATAGGATCCCTCGGGCGAACTTGGTGGCTTTATTAAGTCACATCCAAACTGGAATATGGCCAAGAACGACGATATGGGCCACCCACATCTGCACGTATAATATGCTTTGCCCACACAGAATCGCGAGGTACAAGAAAGACGGGAAATGTTCAACTGGTCTGGTCGGTGACAATCTTTGGGCGTCAACCTTGTGGTCAAGCAGCTTCAATTTTCCGAGGCGGGCGCAGCGCGACTGAATCAAGCCCCTCGGACGGAGGGCTTGGAGCTCGGTGGACTGGGTGTTCAGAGTATTACCCCAGGTGCGCGCACCCGAGTCAATGGCGATTCACACATCGATGAACTTGCAGCTGAGCTTCTGCTTCAAGGTCGTCGATGCCGAATACTTGTGTGGAACGCTGCACGGTTCTGCTGGCATGTCTACATCCAGAGCATCGGCTGTCTGCTGGTTGTCTGCTCGCACTCTTCAACTTGCTATGGCTTGAATCTTCGTTGGCGGCACATTCACTCTTCGGTCTCTTGGATGCACGGGTCACTGGTGCAAGTTGTCTGGGGTGAATGTCCATTTGGTGTTTATTCTCTGGACTGGTCAACGACATCGTCGTCGAGCTTCAAGATGTCTATCATCACGTGCTGGCGACGGTCCCTGGTCCACGCGAATAAATGTAGACTCGTCCAGTGAAGTTTAGTCGCGGTAGTCCTAGATTCGTTTACTGCCACCATCTGCCAGTAGATGCGGGCATGCAGATATCATTTGGCGCGCCAAAAATCAGAGATGCCGCAGAAGAGTAGGCCCTCGCACGATGCAGACAAGGCGCTTCTGTGACCAATCTGGTGGAATGGCTTCCGGTCCTGTCGCTCAAAGTCTGTCCATGGTATCCAAAGGTGTCGCTGTAGCCTCACCCTCTAGCCGGCCGTCGAGGTGCTAGGTCAATAATCGATTTTAGAGTGGATGTCGAATCATTACTACTTTTGCCATCGACTCACTACAACTAGGAGAGCCTCGGCGCGCGGTAACGATGTCTCCTCGACAATTGAGATGGTGATGTGCGCGGACGCTTGTATCCAGATCGCATGCTGTCTTGGGCACTGCGTTTCTTGAACATTGGGATGGTGCATTAGGGTGCATTCCGCAATCCTCGCGCCCATGTCTTGTATCGTCATCCATCCCGAGGTCAAGTTCCAGGTGAAGTCGTCGCATTAACGGTGAAGACGCGAGAGTTGCTGTTCATGCATTGAACTGCCTAAATCGGACTCTCACGGCATCGGTGCCGCTGCATGTAAAAACGACTGCGTTCTGTGTAAACTCCCATTCCTTTCTCAAAACTACGCTCTCCATCCGAAACAAAACACACTATATCGCTTTCACCCATGCCTCCTCACCGGGACCCTCCATACCCTTCGTTTTCATTTGTCCTTTCCCAATACCAGGCCATTTACTTTTCACCCATGCCACCCCGTCTCGTCTTTCCGTGGACGTCGATTTCATACCAGCCCCCCATCGTCCCAGCACCTCAGGTTTTGAATTTATCTACCGCTGTACGTTGCTCCATCGTTGAATCAACCGCTGTTCGTTAACTTTCCACTTGAACCACCCTCAGGCTCAGGCTCCTCCGAGTCGTAGGGCTCCGATCATCGATGCGATACGCGTATGATTTTTTCCCGTAGATGAGACACTTGTCTCAATCATCTACAGCGCTTCTTCACGGCCGTCCTCAGTCATCTGAAGGCCCATCGGTAGGAAAAAAAATCGGTTTACGATAACTGCAACCCTCGACAAGCTTGGTACTTTTTAATCGCATCTAACATTTCTTGCGCTAACGTTTTTTTGCCTCTTCTAGATGCACCAAACGAAATTGAACATAGATGCACCACACTCGAACCTACTCGAACTCTTTCTTGAACATGCTATTAAATCACGCTCAATCGACGGCGGAAGTTCAAATTTCGTTGTATAAATTCGGATCGGATTGGATACGGGCGTTGACGGCGGACAGAAAAAATGCCAGGGCTCCCCTTTTTGCGCCGCAGCCTATCGTCTTCAACTTGGGATTTCTGTTGCCAGTGGGCCGCTATCCTCACGCAGCGCTAACTAATACATACTATTAGCCTTTCTGCCCATTATAAAATGTACGAATATATGTATAACGCTGAGCTTCATCTTTTGAATCTTTCAAAAATAGAACGTAGTTCTTATTTTTGCTCTAGAGTAGCAAAAATGTCCGCAAATGGCTTATATAAGCTGACCGGCTCGGGCCAAAAGGTACCCGAAAAATTCAACAAGAAATATTTCTTGAATACTTCTCAACTGGTTCTTCAACCTTCGTGCGAGGGGATTGCGCCGACCGAGGAACGAGGTCGGGCGCGATGCCCGAGCCCTTCTGCGTTCTATTTTTGCCCCGCCGCTTGCCGGCCTCTACCAATCATTTCTACTAGTAGTCGAAGTTGAAGCGAGTGTCTCGCTGATTAGATAAACAGCTTTTGATCCCATCTGAATCTGCTTTTTTGCTTCCGTCCGCCATGATCACTCTTTCTTCAAAGCGCCTTTGATGGCCTCGCTTTGATTATGTTCCGCTTTGCTTCGCAGCCTTTGACAGCTCAACCCCACTGATTGTCGACCTTCCAATGGGTGATTGTCTTCCAAAGAATCTTCATTAAACAACGCCGTGGTACCGGAAACTGGCAAAGAACATCCGAGATCAAACATGAGGCTGAAAACTACGATTTCTGGCACTTTCTGGCTTGCAAAGACGTTCAAGATCATAAACGAGGCCTACGGCAACTCTTTTTGGTCTCCGCGAATCCTTGTCCTGAGAATCCGACGTGAATGTTATCGAGGGATTGCCATGCCTCTCGCACAACGTTCTATTAACGAGGGGTAACTTTCGTGGTAATTCTCTTTGACGCCATGTCGTTTCTCTTGAAAAGGGCGAACGCTTGGACTGAGGATGCATCCCAAAGCCTCTTCAAACCTTGGTTTCTTCTCCGCTTTCGGCCCCTCTCACTCACTAGACTTTAAACATGCCTCCTGTGCGCAATGTTGCTTCCCGTCGATCACGCAGATTGTCCACGCAGGAACCATGTTTGTATTTTATTATTGACATTATTTGTTTTTGCTTATCGATCCTTCAACAGGCGATGACGTTTGGGAGGACTGCGGAGACCTCTTATACTCCGACTCAGACGCCGAGCCCACCATCTCCGAGCCCACCTTCCCTGTCGTCCATTCCGCCGTGACCTCGCCTAAACGCACCTCCTCCGTCGTCCATCCTAGCGCTGGCTCGCCTCGAGCATCTCATGCTCGCCAACGTTCTGGGGACCACATCCCTCGTCCGCCCAACGCCTTCATCTGCTTCCGATCGGCCTACTGCCTCTTGGAAAAGCAGAAAACGGATGGCCAGCGCGACCATCGGATTGTTAGCAAAGATGCGGCCATAGCCTGGCACAAGTCCTCCAAAACTGTCCGCACGAAATACAAGCTCATAGCCGAGGAGAAGAAACAACAACACGCTAAAATGTACCCCGGCTACGCTTACTCGCCTGGGTCACGCCGCGGCTCTGGGGAGAAGGGGAAGAAGAGGAAGGCGGACGACGATTGGGACTACGAGGAGCGCGTCCCCCGCTCTAAGCGGCGCGGAAGTCAGACTGTCGCACAACGTTTGAGAGAGGCTCCCGCCGCGAAATCCAAACGGACCGGTTATTCCCCATCTGCCGCCAGCAGCACTCGAAAGCGGTCTCGCGTGGTGGCCGCGCCGTCTGCTCTGAGTCCCGAAATTGAGCGCGCAGAAACTCCTGAGCTCTCTCCCAACACCTCTGTCGAGTCTCCTGACTCCGAACTTCGTACACCCGTCGACACATCCCACCCGACATTCGATGACGACGACTTCGTCCCCACTGCTCATATCCCGCATCTTGATTTGGATGCTACAAACGAGGTGCGTTCTACGTCTTGACACCTTTTGCTTGTTAAACCCCGAATTGTAGAACAAATATTTGACGCCTAGGGTTTCCACGCCGCCCTTTGAAGTTTCCTTCGAGCCTGGAACCTCTCAACAAACTCGCGATGCTATATTCTTCTACCCCGACGGAACGTACTACGCGCCATCCTCGGCCCCATCCCCGATCGATTCAAGCTCCTCTTCTGGCGAGGACATCGAGCTCATGCCAATCAATGACAAGGAAGTGCAGTTTACGGATCCGTTCGCCGCCGAGTTCGAGAGTTTAATCCATGTCGACCGTCTTGACTGATTCGAATATAACCCCACACATATATTCCACCGGATTTTTGTATCGGCCATGCCTCTCGTATCAACTTGTATTTATTAGGGACCTTGAGCTAAGCGCTCGTGTATTGATGTTACATGAAATAGATCTTCTTCCAGTTTCCTCACCGTTTTGTCCGTGCGCGTTTGCTGGCAGGCTCTGAATCAATGTCGATCCTCCCGGCGCTCTGCTCTTCTTTGAGCCATGCAGTACACTCGTCAATTGTTCCTTTCGGATTTTGTAGTTGCCATTCCATGACGCGAGCTAGAACATGGCCAGTCCAAGCCCCCGGTCTGGCGGCTCCCAATATTTGACCAACGGTATTACCCTACGATATAAATTATGACCCGCTGCAAGAACAAAAGTCGTCGGCAAACTCACGTTCAACAACGGTTTCTCCTCTCCCACATCCCTCAGTCCGAGCTCCTCGACTCGGTTTACAAAGGCGTTGTAAAGCTCAATTAGCTTTACCGCTTCGGCGACTAGAGAGTGTCAGTTAACGATACGCACAGTACATTGCGGAATTACCATCAAGCTGATTGGTCGTAGGGTCGTAGTGCGGACTCAATTCTTGGACAAGAGAGAAGAGAGCCGCCAGCTGCCATCGGGCACCGGAGCTGGGATGGTGGAGAGCCTTTTGGCGCAAGAAAAGTCCTGTACGGGATGAGAGAGAGCGCCGGGGCAGGAAGGTACAACACACCGACCGCCACCCTTTCTGAAGGCGTTTTGAATTTTTCTTGATTCAAGTCCGGGTTTCTGAGGAGTTGTGCGGCCTCAAAAAGCAAAGGGATGCCATCGACGTAGTGGTTCTGCGTCCCGAGCTTAAGCGACTCGCGAATGGCGCATTCGACTGCAGATGCAGTTTTCTTCTTCTTGTCCCCGTACGTAATGCCAAAATAAGGTGTCAGTGCCGCCGCAAGATGAAGGCGCGCAGCCGCAGTTGAGTCTTCCTTGACTGCTGATACAAGCGCGGGGTGAACGCGCGTGATATTCGCCAGCACGGAGTCCGGTGGGCTCAAGATGCTCCTCAGTATGCATTCTGCTTTGACGGACAAGGTACGAGGAGCAAGGGGAGCAGATAGCGACGCCTCGACCTCGCCAGGAAGCACGTTGAAGACCGAGTCGTATAAAGATAAGTCATCGATTAATTGAATGCCGCGACTCGGGTCGGGTCCTAGCAAATCGTCAGTCGACATTCTCGAGTTCGCTCGATGCGAACCTTTCATTATCTTGGAAACTTCTTCGCCCACGCGTTCTCGTTTGATTTTTGTCACGAGAGCTTTCTAATAATTTTGTCAATGACAAGGTTCAGTGAGAGCGCGTTCGTCGTTACTTTTATGTCTGAATCCTGCACCGCTTCCGCGATTGCAGGGACGATGTCGAAGTTGAACCTACTTGCAAACCGGATACTTCGTAGGATGCGGAGCGGGTCATCCAGGAATGTTTCTCGCGGTGGAAGGGGAGTCCTTATGGTACCGCTCTTCAGGTCTTCGATTCCCTGTCAGAAATGAGCACACACACGAAAGCGTCCAACAAAGCCCACAACCTTGCCGGTGAAGTCTTCCACTGCACGGGTGTGCACATTGTAAAATAGGGCATTGATGGTGATGTCTCTTCGCAGCGCGTCTTGAAGCGGGGTACCAAAAGCCTGAATACTCAACCTCAGCCATAGCCCAAACGAGGCAGCTCAAAGTCCCACTATTGCTGTAGGGATACGACTGTTGTCAGCGTACTCTTCGCTGCGTAAGTTGACCAAGTCCAAGTCGAGACCGAATATGGGTATCCTTGCGGTCTGCAGATGCTTCGACTGCTCCGGGTTGGGATTAATGATCGCGATTGGCCCCGTTTTCACATTTTTGCTTTTAGCGAAGGCGTCAAGGTGGGCAGCAAAGTCATCCCCCATCATATCAGTCAACGCAATATCGATATCATTGCTTTGCAAACCCAATAACTGTCGGACCAACGAATGAATCGAGGAAACAGAGGCGAGTAAGTTGTGGTACCTTGTCCCGCACCCATCCACCGGCGATCCGGCACGATGTGTCAAGGCCCTTCGTGTTCTTAAGGTCCGCGCAGCACTCGTCGAGAAAAGTGCAAAGTTGGGTTTCGACATCTGTTAGCTCGATTTCAGACGTAATTTTGCGACTGGGGTTGGGTAGGAGCGACATATTGCGCCAAAAAATGGGGGACGTTCGTGATCGAAGAATAAATGGTCGTATTCGAGCTAAGCGAAAGGGCATAAATGGTCGATGGAGTCAGCTCGCAAGTCGCGAAGTCAATTGGCGCTGTTTGGCAGCCATCAAAAAGCCCCTAACTCGCTCCATGAGCCACTGCGCTCTGGCACTCGAGCGCGCTGGCGTTACTGAAGGGGCGCATCTCGAGGGAATGGTGCATTGGAATGAGAACACTTTACGAAAATTCATCGAAAACCGCCACCTGGGACGTACGCCGCTGGAGATGGAGGCAATCTTTATCGGCATTTCGGTACGTGCGCTATCCTTTCTCTCTTGTGAAGTGAACTCAATTGGTTCACCGACTAGGCTCTCACACCCCTCACATGCTAGCCCAGAAGTTATTTGCCGATTGATTATTGTGTACCTGTGCATATTATTGCCTGGCTGCCTGTGGGATACTATCGTTTCCGGGGATCCCGGACACTGAAGGAAAATGCTTGAATATCTCTTTGAAAAATATGGTTACACCTCAATCTAAGTACTCCATTCAATGCCAATTTATCTTTTCTTGCGGTCTAGCATTTGGTTTCATGCGAAACGGCTCATCCGTTGACAAACGGCATCAATTTTTGATTGGGCCCGAGTGTCCGGGTTCTATATAACGTAAGTCTTGGCGAGTGTCGACGACGTGGCGCACTCAGTTCTCCACCTTTCGCCTTGAAATTTTGAAGGGGTATTCTACCACATGCAAGACACTTACTTATGGACCCAGACCCCTCAAGACAACCCAGCTCCTCTTACAGAATATCATCAATTGCTTCCACCGCTTTTTCTCAAGCCAAGCCCAAGCACAATCTGGCTACTGTCTGGAAGTGCCTCGAACGGGTGGAGGACTATCCTCCACTTGTTTTTCACCATCTTCGTTGTGCCCAGCGGCTGTTGACTGACTGGCAAAGCTCCCCTCATTGGATTTGTCACTGCATTCAGCCCCGTCTAGGCCCATCAAATTTCTAGTCTCTCACCATCGCCGCCTGCGACCTTCCACCTGTTGTTCCTCCTCCCCTGCCTTGACCTTGACCATGACCACGGCACCCGATGTCTGTCATCCAGTTTTAGTGTCTGCATTGGCCATTCATGTCAGTTCCCAAAGTGCTTTGCACCATTAAATCACAATTTCCAGACGACCTAGATATCGTAGAACCTTAAAATTTGGTGTGCACATTGAATGGATGCTAGGGACCGAGTCCTTCAACTGTTTTGTGTAGCTCAATGTCCCAGCTCTGTTGGAACTACGTGAAATCAGATAAATAGCCAGTGATGCCGTGTTCCGGTGATTCTACGCACGTTAACCAACTTCGCCCGAGCCATAGCAGCACTGAGGAATGTAGAGGGGACCTAGGGGAGTACACGAAAAAAAAAATCTCGAGAAACGAGTGAGAATTGAGCGAGAAATACTCAAGTGTCCGGGTTCTAGGTTTGTCCGGAGCGATGGGAAACGATAGTATGATCGTTCTGAATAAGTTTTTACCGCTTGTCGTTGTCGTACTTGAAAATGAGAATCGAGCTGTTGTTTTGCAAAACACCTCTTGTGCATCCGATTTATTTTCCTGTCGTTCTCAAGTCATTCTCAGCGCTTTCTCAATATTATGTAAGATTCAAACTTTCCTTCAACCACATCAGGAAATAAGCAGTCACCGGATTGGCGCTGATGGCGCTGATCAGGCTGATGACAACTGATGAGTACCTCGCCAGCTCAGGCCAGCTCTCGTTAGGCTGGTTAGCGACTGACAATTCTCTCTCAGGCTTTTCCTTCATCATCGGAGCGCATCTGCACGTATGCGCTGACCGGCTGCCGTATTGTATTCGCCGGTTCCACTGCACATAAATTAACTGTCAACTCGGTCGGAGGTTCGTTCACACAGTAATTCTGCATGCAATTATAGTAATAATACTACCTAGACTTCTGGTGTCCTTCTCAAAAGGCGTAGGCTAAGGGAAGCACACAGTCCGAGTCCTGGTCCTCGACGCCCTTGATTGATGGATTGATGGTTGTCGAGGTCCGTGCGCGCATCATCACGTTTGTTGATAATTTGATGGATGTTGATCGTTTCTTTCTCTTCCTCCCACCCTCCCACTTTCCTCGCTATCCCTCAAGCTTGACTTCAACCCCTCGACCATTTTCACCATACTTGTCTCGAAACTCGGTCACTATTGCGTCGGGACCCCTTAGCCGATTTTCCGCCAGCTCACCTCAGTCCGACCGCGGCAGAGGCCCCGTCGCTGCATGTCGTCACAAACGCGGCAATGTCGTCCTACAAGCCCCGGCAAGTCCTCAAAAGCTCGTCAATCAAACAACTCGCAAAGTCCTGACGCAAGACCACCGCCCTTCCAGCTGGCCAAGACACGTCAACGATTCTCTCAAGTTCACAAGCGTCAAGTCTGAACCTGCTACCCAAACAAATTTCGGAAACACCTTGTACCCAATCAAACTCGCGCTACCTAGGCAAACGGGTCACCTTGAATGCGGCTTTCAAAGTTTCCAAGGGTCAAATCCGAAGCCCCCTCAAGCCTGCAAGATCATGAACTACTTACCGACGTATCAAGTCGATCTCAAGAGCAACATCGATATGCGTCTTGCGCGTACCTTGGTGAGTTTCACCCCTCGTTCTCCAAGTATCGGGTGTGTGTGCTGTAGTCCTGTTACTCCTGTATTCATACCCCGCGCAATATACTGTATTCATATGCATTCTTTCGTATCATACCGTTGTGATTTGTGCAATTGACGGGCGAAGTACCGTGGGGCAGCGGTAAAAGCGACATATATGGGCAAACCTCTGCCCGACCGATAGCAAAATCGTAGCGCTGACAGAGAGCTGACCCAGCGCTGGCGAATTTGACTCTCGGTGATCTAGACCATGTAACTTATAAGCGCGGATCCGTCCACGTCAGCAGTATCTGTGCTGACACGACGGATAGGCGATCATCCGGCCGTATCTGCACGGACCGGCCAGCTGCTTATTTCCTGATGGCCATCACCATGCAACGGGACGGCTTGAGGAACGAGCTCGCCGACCTCGAAGTTTCGATTCTACGGCAACAGATTCTGCTCGAGAAAATGGAGAAGCGTCGGACCGCCGTCCAAGCTGAACTCGACGCCTTTATCTTCCCGATTTTGAGCCTTCCGCTTGAAATTACGGGCGACATATTCCTTCACTATCGTCGTGAAGTCTACAACTGGCCCAAGGATCTCCTTCTCATCCTCACAGTTTGCCAGGCATGGAGAACTGTAGCTCTATCCATTCCTACCTTATGGACCGCCCTCGACATCCTCCTCCGGGTCGACAAGTCGTATCCTTTTTCCCCTGAAGAGGTCAAGGGGTGTCTGTGTCAAAACTTCCAGACCACGACTACCCGAAACTTACCTGTCAGGACCCCAGATACCTGATCCACCACCAGTCGGCTATCACACGGTCCGGTGATCCGCACGACGTCATGCAGCCGCCAGAATGCAACCAGGCCTTTGTTTTCTGCCGCGCGCAAGAGGTTGGACCCTAAACGGCTGTAGTATCTCACATGTAGCTGCTGTATCCCACCTTAATTTTTTGTGCTGGAAACAGTGACATTTGAATGAGCTATTGGCAATATTCAGCAGCAAATAAGTGAAGTCTTGGACATGTAGTTAAATGAATTTACAAGAAGTAATAAGGCTGAAACTAGGGTAATTAGGGCGAGGAGAATATGGGGTGAACTATAGAATATGAGTAGAGGAACATATTAAGCCCTCCTTCGAGTGGAAGGGCCGGCTTCGGCGTTGTCCCGGTCCGAGACCCGCTTGTCCCCGCGACGAGCTGGCGGCGCAAGAGTGCTCGCAAGCGGCGCAGCTGAGCTCCCAATTAGCACTCCTTGGGCAATCATCTCTTCACGAGAGATGGACAGGTTGAGGGCAAATTGTGGTGAAAGATCGATGAGTGCATTTTCGCTGTCGTCCCAGAACCGCGGATGAACACTTTGAATGTGACGAAGCATCGAATATTTCCAGAATACTACCGGCGACTTTCTCGGTGGGATGGGTAGGCATAGAGTGCAGAACATGGGGACATTAGTACAAGGTGTGTTGGCGGAGTATTTCTTGGCGTGGCCATAACTGAATGCGTGAGAACGAGGACAGGTTGAACTGCACTTCGGTGTGGCGCGTGCGGTTGGAAGGCCAGAGAGGTCAGTGGAGCATCCTCCACGTCCACAGAATCCGCAGGGATCAGTGTGGTGGACCTAAAAGCTTCAGTAGGAGAACAGGCAGAAAAATAAACAACGTACCCGTTCAAAAAGATTGGGCTCAGAGATACCGTGCAGTGATTTAAAGATGTGACTGCCGACGTGGGCTCTAGCGTCTTCGGGTTTAATCCAAGCATGGCACTGAAAACAGCAAATCTTCTCCGAGTTGACAGCCTTCTCCGTTAGGTTTTGCGTCGGAGTATCAATAATGAAGGCTTCGACTCCTGCAAATAAACCCCGTTACACAAGGCCGATTCAATATGCACAGTTGCTTACCTTTGGAATTAATGTATGGAAACGTCGTGGATTTGCCGTGCTTGGGAAGAAGTTTGAGGATTGTGTCAGCCTCCAGAGACCCGTAGAGTGTGGTGACAACGGCAGTAAGGTCTTCATGGGGAACGGCCCACACATGAAGCATGTGTCGCGCGACGAGGGGTTCACTATCAGCGAGGTTCAGGTGATCTATAGATTCGATCTCGGCGTCGAGGGGGTGTACAAGCGCACCAGGGACCTTGATGGTGAGTGCTTTTCGAGTTCCGTCTTCGACGACGGACTGGGGACCCTTAATTGGGTCGAATTTTGTGTAGTCCCCCGTCCACAACCATTTTCTAGTCGGATTTCCGTCCCCGGTGACCACCAGGACGTCGCGTAGGATGAGTGGTTGAGCAGTAATGGTAGCCTTTGATTCCAGGGAGCCAAGATCCTCGGTGTCAATTTGACCGAGGCGGCGCTTTTCCTGTTCAATCACAGTGACCTTGACCACTGCTGCTGCAACCCGTGTTCCGGTCCGAATTAATGCAACGGCAATATCGCCAACATTGAATGAGTGTTCGCCCGAAAGTTCTTGGTGGTTCAAGTTGGGTTTTCGACCGCCATCTTTGGTATAGCACCGAACACGTAGCAGACGGCTGACTTCAAGGCGACGATAGTCTGAATTAAATAGAGTGCTGAGGATAGAGGCCTTGTGAAGTCGTTTGGTGGTTGTTTCGTCCACGGCATAATCAAGCCAATCATTGCTTTCAACCCGCGCGACGGCCGGAGTTGGAGTGGTTGAGAATAAACTGGCTGGATCGGATCCACCCATTTCATCGTCTTCGGGCTCGGGGAGAAGATCCTCCAACGAAATGCGGGGTAAATCTTCAGGTTCCTCGTCTTGCATCCGTTCTTCATCCTCGTCTTCATCATCATCGGAGTCCAGAGGAGTCGAAGCCGAAGTCGGGATGCCAGAGGGACTGGGATGTACGATAGCGGGTGCGGCTGGCTCTGGATTGAGGATGGAACGATCCTTGTCTTTCGACCTTCCAGGATAGTTATTGCCGCCGTTTGGCCGGATAAAGTCAACATCGTCAGGAGTCAGCGCCTCCTCGAAGTCAAAATCCAACCCGTGCTTGGCGAACAAAGCTTCGACGGCAACACGGCCGGATCGCCAAACCACGCTGTGGACAACATGCTTCACGCGCTGGTCTCCTGTAAAGTATGTTGGATTGACGTGGTCCGCTTCCTTTCCCGTCCATGACCGCTGAATATGCCCTTGGTGCCACTCTGGGTGTTCGTCAAATATTCCCAGGGTGTCTGCCGCGGCGGAAAGTCGTTCCGAGAGCTGCAGGGCATCGAAATTCGAATCGTGCGACTCCGTGCGAACCTCTGCAAACATCTCCTCGAGACAGTCACTCCCAATCTGATAGAGATAGAATGCCTGCTCGGGGTCCAACTGTTGCTGGCGCGCAACACAGAAAAAGGCGCTCTTAACGAGTGCCTGCAGGTCGCCGTAGAGCTGGTTGGAGAGGAAGGAGGATCCGTGCATCCGAAAAAAGGCGAATGCCATGTGTGCAAATTTTGAGAAACTTGCAAGCCGTTCGGATAGCGACATCTCTCTCGAGAGGAATGGCTGCAGGAATGCGTCCCACATTTCACCGGCAAGAGCGAATGCACGATGGGTGGCTTGGTCGGTCGGGGAAAGAACTGGGGCATTCGGAGCTCGATCTGCGCCAACGGCGATAATGGCTTTGAGGAATTTATACGTGCGAGGAACGTTCTGGTGGTCCGCGGGGTCTATAAGTATTGCAACAGTTTCTTTTGTTTCACCCGGGAGCCGCTCAAGCCATTGCGTTAAAATCGAGCGGTTAATGACCGTCTGAGCGATTAATGTGCCTTCTTGACTATGTCCAGATGTTGCACCTCCTGAAAAAGACGGTGAGCTTTGGATAAATTAAAATTTTCTGATGTACGTTTCACAACATGCTTCGCATCTGGGCCACTAACAACATCGTCTTGGCCGCACTCGAGATTGAGGCCTCGACAGCCCGCGAGTTTGACATGCAAGAAGCTCGACGGTGCCAGAGTTCGCACTATCAAAACCTTGAAGAGGGCGTCGCGAAAAACGGAGTCTCCATCAGTGTTAACTGTAAAGATTGGTCCATTCTCCGATGCACCGTGGATTTTCCATTGAGCCAAGGTCAGTCGCAATAGCGCTGCAAAACCCTCTCCCTTTTCGCTTTTGCAGGTTTGTGTTTGGCCAATGGGAACTCCATGGTAATTGTCGTTGCGGTAGGGGCCAATGGCGATAACGGTAGCTTCTCGACCGTAATGGCATGTCGGGGAATCACCATGGACCGCCTCTACAATCTTGAGAACAGATTCCATGTCTTTCATTGTCAAATCGAACGCCTGGGTGTGCTCGCGGCACAAGCCGATGATCTGGTTCGACGGTCTATACCAGCACGCGCGTTGGGAGAGATGAACTCCGTCAACCATCAAAGCATGGCCGCAAACTGGCTGCGCTGAGGTATAAGATGTGGCGCCGAAGAAGGTGTGAATATTCGTGGCAATTTCTTCGGCCATAGGAACCGCAACGCTGGGAAGAAGTCGGAGTGGCTTTGACGCCCAAATTGTGGATGCGGAGGGCAACCCGAGAGCTTTGGATAGCGCGTACACGCCTTTTCGACCCGCAAATCGTTTCATGCAACGCATAAGCTTCTTCTCCGTGTCGGTGAAGCTTTTTGGGCGGTAACCATCTGGGCTCAAAGAATTGGCCGCCTCGCTGATATGTTTAATCATCTCCTTTGGTCCAACCCGCTGCTTCGCGGCGACGCGCATGAGTGTGCTAAGCCGGGGAACATCGCAAGTTGAGAGGGCCATGACGAGGCGCTTCTGGTCCCTCATCCGAGAGGCACTGCGGGCCGCCTTCCTGATCATTGCCAACATCTAAACACAATTATGAGCGAACAATAATTTCAACCAACGCTCTGTGAGCATTTTTATTGGGAGATACATACCTTGAGGTGCTTCACCCTCTCCTCTGTAACTGCAGCGCGGTAGCCATCCACAAGTTGGCAGTGGTTCAGATATCCATACGGGATATGTGATGGGGCGAACTTGGCTCTTGCTTCCAAGTTTGAGACAGTTTGCCCTACTTTGACAGAACGACAGGCTGAGCATTCAGGCTGAGCTATCCCAGCCGACCCGCTGCACAAAAGGGACCGGACAGACACCCGGGTCAGGTCTCCTTGTCCAATAAAACGATCCAGGTGATATGGAAGGTTCATCCGGCTGTGATGAACTCCCCACGGGTATGTGTCTAAAGCGGCCCAATCCAAAACCACACCGGGGCACTCGGCGGGACACCTTGCTCGGGTGTCAATATGCACGTCGAAGTCAGGAGCATATGTGTCGGCGGGAACAGATGAGGATCTGTGCCCCGGATTGGGGGATCTTGACCGTGAATTGGAGCACGCGCGGCGCTGGGAACGCACCAGATCCCGTCCCCGAAGAAATGTCGGCTCTGCAGGAACGACGTTGGTGCGCTGCCTAGGAGTTTCGAAGGAGGGTGCATTGAGCCTGGAGCGAGATGTAGATGCCAGAGATGGAGCAGTAGCCAATGCAGCGGCAGTAGCGGCCCTTTCCTGCGCCTGGAGATTTTGTGCCTTTTTTGTTTTGCATGGCTTCGAATTTCGATGCTGCCGTAGCGGTGCAAGTGACTTCTTGTAGCATTTGACAGGAAGTCCACAGAGATCGCACACAACGAGTCTGTAGCGGTCGCTGTCAGTGTCTGGCGTCGGTATATTTAACACCGAGATTGGTGTCGTGAAGACAGGTGGTGCATTGAAAGCGGATAGATCCGGTCCAGCAGAGTTAAACCAATCCGTGCTTGTCAATTGAGAGGCCGGGGTGTTCGATGCGAAGTCGAATGCACCGGGCGACTCGAAGTCAAGCCCAGCGGGTGACCTAAAGTCAAACCCATCGCCGAAGAGAAATCCGGAGCCGGACGCGAAGTCACGGCGTTGGGAGAAGGGAGAGAGTGGAGGGGTATCAAGCGGAGGTGGAGGGCTTGAGGGAGGCAAGTCGTCTTGATTCCCCATCGACGCGACGGAGAAGGCAGGACGCGTTATGTGCACATGTTGACAAATGATTGACAGGCGGATCAACTTTCTCGATGTTCGGCGGCCCTCTGCTCATCGACTATGGTCTCAATTGGTCGAAATATTGTGATATTGGTGGTCAATAACTTAGACTCTATACATTTGGTGTCTCAAAACCAGTCAAACCACTTGAAATGAGCGAGATATAAGAAAGTTCCTCGAAATCGGTGTCAAAACTAATTTCCCAGGACCCCGAACACCTGATCAACTCCCACCAGTGGGTAGTCGTGGTCCACAATTCCGGTTTTCGACACCCCTTGGAAGAGGTCGATGGAATCATCGATAGATGGTTCGAACGTGCCGGCACGCTCCCCTTGTCGCTCAACTGGTTTGGGGGCGCAGGAAATAATTGGTCAGAACAGATAAATATCATTGTTCGCCGTTATGCGCCGCGCCTTCAATTCCTCGACCTTCACATTAACGCCCATTGTATCACCCGTCTTATTGACGGCGTTACATTTCCCCGGCTCCAAAAGCTTTACTTGGAGAATTTGGACGACGGTTTTCTTCCCACTGGCACCTCGCCGATGTTGATGTTCAGCAATGCGCCCAGGTTGCGACAGGTTGTGCTATCAAACATACCCCCTTCGTTTCTAGTACTGCCTTGGGAGTCCTTGGAGTCCTTCACCATGGGGGACCTCCCCGGGGCATCTTTGGATGTCCTGCGGATGTCCCCATTGCTCCGCAAACTCAGTGTTCAAAATCCAAGCGGTAACACAGTCATTCACGATGGGTCAATCGTCTTACACGCTCGGTTGAATTCGCCCAGCCTGTGGAACACCACCGACGAAATACTCCAATATTTTGCATTCCCCACTTTGGAAGACCTACAACTCGCCAATATCAGTTTCCTCAACAACAACAATTTCCTCTCATTTTTGTCACGAACGCGCGGTTCGCTGCGCTACTTTACTATCTCGCACCGCCTAGAGCCGCTCATTCTATCCGTGGAGTGGTTCGGCTACATGAGGCACCTCACCGATCTATATCTCCCCCATCTAGAGCAACGCTCTTGGGTAGACTTCGTTTCGGCGTAAAATCGTCATCACGACGAGGATTTCCTCCCGACTTTAACGTACCTTACTTTGGAGGCTCGGAAAGCAGAACAAATTGACGCGCTGCTACTGTTCGCCTTGGACACCAGATGCATCGGGTCGGAAGCAGAGGATGGGCGTGCGGCGCGATTACCATTGAAATCATTTAGATTGCATTTGTCGTCTCACGACACTAGCAGCTTTGTTGTGCGGAGTCATGGGATGGCTCTTCAGGATTTGCAGAGACGTGAAATGGAAGTACATGTTGGACCTTCCGGCCAGAATTATCTTACCCGGTGACTTTATAAGATTTGTAGTTGCTTTTGCGCATGTTCAGTTTCTGGAACCAGAATATCAAGTTTGAGTTGTTTTCATATTGACCGCAGAAAATTCGTCGCAAAACGTGCTGAACCAGACCTCAACCGCACACAAAATAACATTCAACGGACATTCGTTATTCCAGAAAAAACGTGAATTAGGTAGATTCGCGGCGCCATGGCACCGTGCTGTCGAGTGTCAGGAAGGATGTAGTAAAAGCGAGGTAGGCTCGTAGCCCAAACTTGTGGCACATGGTATGCGACATATATCGATGTAATCGTGAAGTTTGAGCATGAACGATCCCAAGTGCGCGATCATGATCTCAGTTCAATAACGCATTGGTTTGGTCTCGACGTCAGATTTGGTGCTCAGGAAGTGTTCGAGAATGTTGGGGCGTAGGGGTAGTGGTTTGACCAGTATCCTCGGGCAGTTTCTTCGACGGCGTCAGGGTCGGTTCACTGTGATCGGTCGTTGAATGCACTCACCTCGCGTTACGAGTGGGACCGCCGCGGCAGGACCCACGAAACTCCCCTGAGATGCCTGTCCAAAATATCCATGCATGAACTGGTTGAACTTGAACTCGCCGCCGATTATGATAAAGTCGTATATTTAACTCTCAACAGATTCATCGGCGCGGTGAGAGGGTATTGAGCGCCAACGGGGAGCATGAGGAAAATGAACTCGGCCGGTGGGTGTTGTGGGCGCCGAAGTACCTGATTGTGGGCGTCGGTTGAAAAATAAATCAACCGTGGGAACTCATTCGGGGATATCCGGAGCGGCTTTGTTTTTTGGCGAAGGGGGGTTATAAAGGCCGGGAAATTCAATGAGATGCGTAATGTGTTTGCAGAACTCGATGTTTACATAGGTGAGCATAGTCGGAGACGGCAAATTAGCGCAGAACTAAAATCCTTGTCAATTCATGATTGCAGTGACATTCCTGGAAAACGATAGCATCATACGAAAACAAGAGGTACAAGAGCAATCTATTCTTCTTCAAGCCGTTTGTTCGACCAACCAAGCCAACACATCGTTCACCTCATCGTCGTTTATCGTATGCATGAGCCCGGGGTACGTCTTGAACTGTGTTTTGTCCTTGTCGTGGACGTGCTTTCTCAGATACGCGACCCCGTCTTCAGCCATGGTGATGGGTATCTCGGGGTCGGGGATGCCGTGGCACCACAGGATGGGGACGTTTGGCGAGGCGATCGTTTGCTTTTATCAACCCCCGTCAGCATCATGTTCGAGGCAAGGAAGGAATAATAAACGCACGTCCCGCGCCCGCAAAGGAATCCAACCCGACAAGCTAACGACGCCGCCGAGATCATGCAGGGTCGAGAGCGCGGTCATGAGGCTGAGCGCGGCGCCCTGCGAGAAGCCCATTAGGATGATGCGCCGCGCGTCGACGCCGCGGTGGATCTGCGCTAGGATGAGACTCTCGATGATGCGGATGCTTTCGGCGATGCCGGGTTCGTCGTATTCGTCCGCGCCGGGCGGGAGGACGGCGATGTCGAACCAGCTGGGACGGCGGATGTCGCGGTAGTATGTGACGAGCTTTTCGGTCCTGGTTCTGGTCGTGTATTCGTGTTACTTGGGGAAGGAAATGGCTTACGCTTGCGGCAGGATCCACTCGACGTGCGGGAGGTGCGGGACGAGGCCTTCGAGGATCATGGCGCGCCAGGTGAATGTGGTTTGGCCCAACCCCTGCATTGTCCGTGAGCATTTGAACAGTGTTGCATTCAGAGGACGCGGACGTGGACAAATATAACGGACGCGGTGTGCGCCTGGCTTGCGGGAATCACGACGATTTCTTGCGACGGCGGGGTTTTCTCCATGTTCGCGAGAATGGGGTCTGCTCGACGAACACTGGCTGAGGAGGAGGAGGAGGCCATAGCATTCCGACTGAAGTTCGGTCGCGTAATTTATGCGAAGGTCAGTGTAGCAAGCGCTCAGGGCAACGTTGCGCAGCAGCCTGGCAGCAGTGAGATTGACCGCGATGACGAAGGATTTGGCTGCGGAGGCGGGCTGTGTGCTGCGCGAATCACATCTGAGGAGGAAAATAACCAGATTGAGGTTGAGTGTAGGCAATCCGAGCCCTCAGTGAGAGACTCGGGCGGAGTGATTCTGGCAAGGTTGTTGATTACTGACAAAGTTGGTAAAGTTGGAATGAGGCGGACAGGGGTGATCGGAGGGTGATCGGCCGGCCCGAGGGATTTTCTGACGGCGTGGGAGCTTCTGAACTGGTGTCGAAAGCGGTGTTGAGCAAGCTTGCAGCTTGCAGGGTGCAAGCTGTTGAGCACTGCACGTTTGAAGGTCTCAGTCCACCAATATCCTGCTGAAAGGGTGCATACATAGATTACCTTTCTCGCACATATTCTGAACCCAATAAAAGGACAACTTGTTCCAAATTCACAGAAATTCACCGTTCAAGTTCATTTTTTTCTCTTCACGTTTCGGCCCAAACGCATGGATTGAGCGCCCATTTTGAGGAGAGATTTGCAGAGTTGAAACCAAAGTGCAATTGAATTGCAAAAAAGAATTAAATAATTGGAGTTGATTGGGAGCACGTGCCAGTGCCCCGACTTTTCACCCTCACGTTGAGCCCCGTCCCCGTCGTTTTTGCCACTGTCCACCGAACAACAATGGGCAACCTCCCGAGCTGCTGTGTCGACTGCTGTGCGCCCATCCCCCTTACCCTCTGTCCGCCATGTAGCTTATTGTATTCTCGGCTCAGTTCACTCGCGCAGGTCGCAAACATACGAGCCGTTACTGCTAGAGAACGAGAGGGAAGCCGTCGCAGACCTCTTGCAATACCTCGAGAGTGCGCCCAAATCCAGGTCAAATTCGTGTATAAACTGACTAGGTACACAATAGACCGAACGACGACCAACTTCTTCACCGGCTCCCCACTCTCTGCACTCACAACCCTCTCGTTCTCGGATAACGTTGATCTTCAGCGCAGCGCAGCCCTCGCGTTTGCAGAGATCACAGAGAAGGAGGTCCGCCCCGTCGGCCGCGACACCCTCGACCCTATCCTCTTCCTCCTCAGCAGCCATGATACCGAGGTTCAGCGGGCAGCCAGTGCGGCCCTGGGCAATCTCGCCGTCAACAGTCCGTCCCCTTCCGTTGTCTACGTGCCGCTTCGCGAACTCACCGCTCATCCAGCGGATAACAAGCTTCTCATCGTCAAGCTCGGCGGTCTCGAGCCCTTGATCCGCCAGATGCTCAGTCCGAACGTCGAGGTCCAGTGCAATGCCGTCGGATGCGTTACCAACCTCGCCACCCACGGTCGGTGGAAAGAATATCTCAAACGCCGA
This sequence comes from Mycena alexandri, assembly GCA_029233265.1. NCBI lineage: Eukaryota > Fungi > Basidiomycota > Agaricomycetes > Agaricales > Mycenaceae > Mycena > Mycena alexandri. The sequence continues at coordinate 112,629 of JARJCM010000218.1, forward strand.
CTCATGCTGAATTTCATATATTTTCCCTGCACAGATGATAACAAGACCAAGATCGCAAAGTCGGGTGCACTGGTCCCGCTCACACGGCTCGCACGGTCCAAGGATATGCGTGTTCAGCGGAATGCGACGGGCGCGCTGCTCAACATGACGCACTCGGGTACGTAAGGCGCAGCTTTCCAACGTTCTGCCGCTTATTGTCTGTTAGACGAGAACCGACAACAGCTCGTCAACGCCGGTGCTATCCCCGTCCTCGTGAGCCTGCTGAATTCGCCCGATACGGATGTGCAATATTATTGTACCACGGCGCTGAGCAACATTGCCGTAGATGGTGAGTGAAGGAAGCGAAGCGTCACTGGCCTATGAACTGAAGCTGCTCGCCGTAGGTACTAACCGGAAGAAGTTGGCCCAGAGCGAGCCCAAGCTCGTCACCTCGCTGGTGATGCTCATGGACAGCTCGAGTCTAAAGGTGCAGTGCCAGGCTGCATTAGCGCTGCGGAATCTCGCTAGTGATGGTAAATTTCTTCGTCGTCTTTCTAACAATGCAATTAACCACCCATCCAGAGAAATACCAGCTCGAAATCGTCAAAGCCGATGGCCTGCTCTCCCTCCTGCGCCTCCTGCAATCCACCTACCTCCCGCTCATCCTCTCCTCCGCCGCCTGCGTCCGCAACGTCTCCATCCACCCGCAGAACGAATCCCCCATCATCGAGTCGGGCTTCCTGCAGCCCCTCATCAACCTCTTGTCCTTCAAGGAGAACGAGGAGGTACAGTGCCATGCGATCTCGACGCTGCGCAACCTCGCTGCGAGCTCCGAGAAGAACAAGACGGCGATTGTGAAGGCGGGGGCGGTCCAGTCGATCAAGGAGCTGGTGCTTGAGGTGCCGATGAATGTGCAGAGCGAGATGACAGCGTGTGTGGCTGTTTTGGCATTGAGTGGTGCGTGGTTCCTTGCTTTCACAAAGTTGTATGATTGATTGATTTAAATGCGCACACAGACGACCTGAAGGGCCAGCTGCTCGAGATGGGCGTGTGCGAGGTGCTCATTCCGCTGACCAACTCGGCGAGCTCGGAGGTGCAGGGGAATAGCGCTGCGGCGCTGGGGAATCTGTCATCAAAGGGTACGTCTCGTAACTCTACGCTCTAGCTTCACTCTCAAGTCCGGCGAAACCCCTAGATGGCCGCAATTCGCCCGACGACTACTCTGCATTCAACGAGGTGTGGGACAAGCCGGATGGCGGGATGCACCGGTATTTGTACCGATTCCTCACGAGCTCGGATGCCACGTTCCAGCACATTGCGGTGTGGACGATCGTGCAGCTGCTGGAGTCTGGCGGTGCGTCTCCCTTTTTTTATCCAAAAAGAAAACTGACCTGATTTTCCGGCCATCAGACCCACTGCTGATCAGCAACATCCGCACATCCTCACTGCTGATCCCGAACATTCGGAATCTGGCGAGCTCGCGGGCGTCGTCGCACTCGTCCTCTGTCGGGACGCCGACGTCGCACCGGTCACAGAGCCAGTCGTATCAGGACACGGAGACGGGTGAGGGGGCGGGTGAGATCCAGCAGCTTGGGCGCCGGATTATCGAGATTATTGAGGGGGACGAGGGTGTGCCTGGGAGCCTGCCGACCGTGGGGTCGCGTGCGCACTCGTCGCATATGCAGCCCGGGTCGTCGGTGGGGAGCGACCATGAGCACGAGGAGCTGCGGAGGAGTGTGAGGGAGGCGTTTGCGCCAGGGTCGCATCGTTAGGTGCCCGCCCCTTGTTCGATCCTCTTCATCTCTCTCTTTATTTCTGTTTACGGGCTATTTGTACCGAACGATTTTTTCTCTCGTATTTCCTCGCTTGTTCCCCCTGCGAGTAATTATTACCTTCCTTTTTCTCTTGTATTATATGAATGATTCCCTCTCACCCACCCCACTTGCTATACAGCTGCGGCGACACATACAGTACCCTCCACACACTTGCTTATCCCTGTTCAAACCGCTCTTTTTATTTATCGCACTTTCATTATTCTTACGATTTTTTTTCGCGCGGTGTTGCAATTCTACTATGATTATGGCTTTGTCGCGCGCGTTTGATGAGGGCAACCGAAGGCACATAAGTATTATGTCGACAGTGGTTGGTTTAGGAGGGTTGCGCTCGATATAGCATTCACTGGCAGTGACTGCATTCCTAAAACGGCCCGCGAGCTGTCTTAAACTTACGTAGCCGGCGCTGATCTAACACAGCGAAGCCGAGACCTGCCGAGACTCACCTTGTGAGATGGCCGAGCGTAGGTGGATCAATGCGCCTCGGCAGTGTCATGCGAGCCGCCTATCTCCGCCTCCGTGTCCGCGAGCCGTAAAAGTCCACCATTGTCGGTCTCCCGAAAGCAAGTTCGGTTCTTCCGATTACGCGATTGTCGGTCTTCCGCTTGCAAGTAGGTCTAAGTATGTTCGACGCAACACCGACCTCCCTAATGGGTTTATTAATCGCGTTCTTCTTCGGGAAGTACTGTTACATGTCGCTGACAGGACAGGGTACTTCGACGCGTATAAAGCCGGTTCCTCGCGCTGCCCAAGAATGAACACTTTCTCTCGGAAAAAATCACACCTAAAACCACGCAAAGCATGTCGAATTCCAAAAACATAGTCATCGTAGGCGGAGGCATGCTTGGCGGCTCGGCCGTCGCGCGCGCGCTCTCTGCCAAACTCCCCTCCACCGCCAACATCACGCTCATCAACCCACTCCCCTACACCGTCACGCTGCCCACCCTGCCGCGGATGACGGTCTCGGACGGGAACGACCTCGCAGAAACGGCGTTGATTCCGTTCGACAGGTTGTTCGCGGCGGGGAGCAAGGGCGCTTTCGTAAAGGGGGTCGTTGAGAGTATCCACTCTAACCGCGAGGGTGGGTCGGTGGTGCTCGCGGACGGGCAGGAGTTCCCGTACGATGTGCTCGTTCTGGCGCCCGGCTCGATATGGGAGGGACCGATTGAGTTCCCAAGGGATGAGCGGGAGGTGAAGGGTTTTCTTGCGGAGCAGCGCGCGAGATTCAAGAAGGCGGGGAAGATCGTGTTGGTCGGCGGGGGTGCTGTTGGTGCGGGTAGGTCCTGCTTCCTTACTTGCTGTATATTTGCGCCGGTTACTCGCTTGCTTACTTGCGCCTCACGACAGAATTTGCGGGCGAGATCAAAGACGTGTGGCCGGTACGTTGTTCTCCACTGCTGTACACATAGACAAGTTCTGAGAATTTGTTGGTAGGATAAAGAAGTCACCATCGTTCACGGCGACACTGGCGGCCTCTTGAGTTCCGCCTACCCCGCCCGATTCCGGACGAGCCTTGCGAAAAGCCTCGAAGCGCGCGGGGTCAACATCCTCCTGGGGGACTACATCGACGAGATCCCTCCTGCGGGCGAAACAATAACCAGCGTGAAGACGCGCAAGGGGAGCGTGATTGAGGCTGATCTTGTTGTACGTTCATTTCTACCCCAACCCCGAGATCCAGATCCAGAAATTGACTGATTTTGTTCTTGCTTGTAGGTCCCAACGCGCGGCCCCCGCCCACGCACCGAATTCGTCGCCAAGTCGCTCGGAGCGGCCGTCCTCGACGAGCGGAAGCAGATCAAAGTCCGGCCGACGCTGCAGCTGCTCGAGCACCCTGATATATTTGCCGTCGGCGACGTGATCGATACTGTCGAGCAGAAGCAGGCTATCAAGGCTGCGGCGCATGCTGCGGTTGTCGTCGCCAACATCATTGCGTACATCGACGATCCAAACAGGCCTTTGAAGGCGTATAAACCTTCCGCGAGAGAGAGTATTGTGATTACTGGGGGCACGGTGCGTTCTCTTTATTACAGCGGAATGGAATAAGTAGACACGCTCACCGTGGTTATTATAGGGAGGTGGCCGGTCGTATATCGCCTTGCTGTGGGGATTTGTGCTTGGGGATTGGTTTACGCGTCTGATCAAAGCAAAGACGCTGTTGGTTCCGAAGGCTCGGGGATTCATGGGGTATTAGAGAATTATGCATTCGTACCTCTAAGCACAAAACATCACTTCGTTCTGGAATTGCAGTCGCGCAGCGTGTCCATCCACCGTTCTGACCCGGTGGGCCTGTGTCCAGGGCGTCCGGAAGTCGCGCATCCACCTCCTCTAGGCTCCAATTCCATAAGGCAAGGAACCGTGAGTTTCGCTAATGGGGAGGAATTGTTCGTTGGGCTTGCACGGTCCGCCGCAGAGCTGGCGTGCAAATTGGAGAGTGTCAGATCGACAAGGTACTGCATATGCCTAAACCATTAGGGTAAGCTCAACATTGCTCGAGGATCTGGAGGTGGGTGAGGCGCTGTGAGCTGTCGGTGGTTAACGACGAATAGGCTCGGCCCGGGCCCCCATCATCAATTTCAAGCCCAAATCGGGCGATCATGTGGCAGCAGCCGGCCCCCAACAGCATTGTTCAGTCTACTTCAAACCACGTCCTTCTATTGAGCAGAGCGGCACGGAATGGATGCCCGCGACATCTGGTTTCCGCCCTTACCACTCGGATTTCGAGGAGGCGGCGGCGTGTTGGAGGGAATGGAAGAGCGACAATTTATGTGCTCCGACGAACTCTTATTTCCGCTCCACGGACCACACATTTGCTGATATTTCTTGCCAGTCCCTCCTTGCATTTGGCAGCAGGAACGGTCAGATGAGGACTCAGCACTGCACATTCTGTAAATTTTTACCCGGCGATACATGAGTTTGTCGCAAGCCCATAAACCCTGAGTTATCTTCATTGTTCAGATTTATTGTTGTGATTCTACCTACCATGCTCACCACGATCTCGTAGACAGACGCCACTACAGCATTAACTGCTCGTACCTCGCATATTGAGAGTCCGTCGGGAGCCGTCCGGCTTCAGTCCAGTTTCCCGAATATCCCTTGGAGCCTTCCGAGCTCTGGCTACTTCCCAGCCGACCCAGATCCGTCGAGCGCCCCGAAGCTGCGAAACTTCCCAACGGCAATATTCCAACCAGCAAGCCATTGCCAAATGTGAGCCATCGTGGATCCAAGGCTATTCAAGTGTGAGTGAGCTGAAGAGATGCCTGGTCCTTTGAGAGCGATCCGAGTTGAGGTTGGAGCGAAAATATGGTGGCCTAAGTCGGAGGCTCGGATGGTTGATACAGAAGGTACCCAGGCAGATTGGGGTGAGCCACCTCCAAGCCAAGCCAAGGCGAAAATTGTGTTCTCGCCCTCGCCCTCGAAGGATGATAGTACAGTGCGATGCGAAGACCCGCATCCACTAAATCCCGCAGGTCGGGAAGAATGTCCGAGGGCATTTCTCGGGTAAACCAGACTTTGACCTGCTCTAGGCTCTCATAGGATACTGCCGACATCCTAGACTTGATACAATGCATGAGAGCGTCGTTCGAACTGCTGCAGTGTTTCATGACGAGTTCCCGCGAGGCGGGACAAAAAGGGGAGACAACAGCGTCCTCGGAAGGGGTAAGAAGGGCGAGAACACCGTCTGAGACTGCAAAATCCGACGAAAGTGTGAGCTCGAGCCGCCGCAGTGTAGGCGGGAGGCTGCGAAGGACAGCGAAGAAGGCTTGTCGGGGGAGTACGGTTGAATGAATACTGAAGCTCTCAAATTCCTTCGAAGCAGCGTGGAAAGCGGGGAAATTGGTGTCAGAATCGGAATCGGAATCAGGATTGCCGTGCCCTTGGATTCCCAAATGCTTGAGTTGTGCCACCACAAGAAACTCGAATATCCGCCGGAGAATGGCGGCTGGGTTGCCCGAGCATGTGAGGTGCAGCGAGTTGAGACTGGGACACTCGACGATAGAACCCACTACAGGACCTCCGGTGCCCCAGTCGACGATATTAAAGCGACAAGTTTGCAGCTCTGGGCAACGCGAGAGCACCTCCAAAGCTCTGCCACTTGTAAATGGGGGATTCAGCGAGAAATCCTCCAAGGTAAGGGAAGTTAGGATGTTCCACCGCACAGGCAATTCCGCCGCAATATTGTAAGTGCTCCAAATGGAGATCTCGGAGAGTCTGCGACCATGCAGGATTTGGACTGAGGTCCAGCGTTGACTCGGAGGGAGTTCGTCTTGTATGCACATATTGTTGACGGCCAGAGACTGCAGAATGGGCACGTCATTTTCGGTGAGGTGCGATAAAACTTCAACCAAAGGCGGCGCGAGCGACATGAGCTGTATTTTTTGCCAGCGAGATGCAAATGGAATGATTGCGCCGAGGAAAGAGACCGAGGAAGGAGTTCCTTCTACAAAGTCACTTTGAAAGGAAATGGACAATGGACAGTTGCCAGAGCGAGCGAGCCAGGCCGTCATGGCCTCCAAGCGCTGGTCATACTTTGTCTGGAACTTGAAGGAGGGCAGCAATGCAGGATCATTGGACGGTTCACAGACGTGAAGCGTGGCCCAAAGACGTGGCGTGGAGAGTGAGATCGCTCTCCAAGAACTGCAGAGGCGCCCGAGGAGCACCGGCGCCTCGGTCGCACTCATAACTGCGTTATGGCGGGTTGGGAGGCAGGAAATGAAGATTTCCTGGATTATGTCGAGCGGTAGGCGGCGTGCTGGAGAAATAAGGGCTTTATGGGCGTCGACAAAGGCTGCGACGGTGTCACGCTCCGCGGCAAGCTTCTCCACAGTTCTCTGTAGCTCGACGATTTCCTCGTCCAAACGGTTCAACCGAAGAGTAGGTTCAACGATGAGAGTCCTAATCTCCACCACCTCGCCGTCTGTAGGACAGTAATTGGTACCTAACTTTGAGGTGAAGGCGGACGACATGCTGCGCGAGATGCGAGTTTGAGAGAAGCTGACCCGGCACCGGTGATTCGGCTCTCGTCTCGGGCCTCCAGTCTCACTCACTCAACCGCAACTTCAACCGCAACTTGCACCTAACTTTACCCTCCAATCCACCTTGCCCTCCTTACTTATCCACTCTCACATATATTTCCATCGTGCGGTGTTACACAGTTACAGTTTTTAGTCTTCATTTAGCTGCTGCTCGATCGGACTTGCAATAATAAATGCAATATATCTCCTTGCCTCCCGTCTCTACCTTTTCCCTCCCTCCCTGCATATTCCCCCTATACACCCTCGCACCCAAAGCAAATCCCGAGCTATTGTTACGCCCGTTATTATTGGCACCGGTCCGGCCATACGGACAAAGCGGGAATTTTTTTACAATGAGGCCAGCACGACAATGCCAGCAGCCGTTGCGAGCGGCCGGCTTCCTTCCCTTCCTTCTTCCTTCCTACCACGACTACCCCGACGACGACGACTATCTGCGCTCCGCACTGTGTACATCCGAGGCTAGATTTCTTGCATTGCGTTACAGTTATTGGACGCGTCCTCTCGACGGCTCTCGCTTAAAGACTGCTGCTTGATTGGCTTAATATTATTCTGCGCCAACCTTCATACCCATCTATCTAGACGACCATGCTCCTTTCCGCCCTCCCGCACTCGCTCGTGCTCCTCCTCATCGTCTCCGCGCCATCTCTCGCCTCTGCATCGACAAAGAAGTCCTCGTTATTGAAACGCGCCTCCCACTTCGCCACACGCCAAACAACGAGCCTCGCGCGCGATCTACGCGTGGCGTTCGGCGGCGTCCTTCCCCGCTCTACCGCGTCGGGGTCCGTGCCGGGGGTAATTTATTGTAAGAGCGGTGCGGGGGCATTCACCGGCTCTGCGTCCTCTTCATCTGGGAATGGGAGTGCAAGTGGGAATGGGAGTGGAGGAACAGGTGGGAATTCCGCCAACACAACTGCAAGCAGCGTGTTGGGAAGCAGCGCGACTAAGAAGGGTTCTTCCCCGACAGGCACCGGGACGGCGGCGGGTGCGACGACGACGGCGAGTTCGGCGTGGCATTTGACCCAGAGTTATGTGCGTTTGCTTTTGTCCTGGTGGTGGGGTTGGTAGCTAAATGAATGAACTAGGAGGGCTCTTCGTTCTTTGACGGGTTCACCTTTTGGGACACGAGCGACCCGACCCATGGGACGGTGCAGTATCTCAGTCGTGCCGACGGGGTGCGCCTCTCTCTATATTACTTATTACGAACACACTCACTCACATCCACGCAGGAATCCGCCAATCTCGTCTCCACCGACGCCTCCACCGGCAACGCCATAATGCGCGTGGAGACCACGCCGACCGTCGCCACCGCGCGCAAGAGCATCCGCATCACCACGAACTTTGCGTTCACGGGCGGTCTGGTGATCATGGACGCGGTGCACATGCCCACCGGGTGTGGGACGTGGCCGGCGTTTTGGTCGAATGGGCCCAACTGGCCCACGGGCGGCGAGATCGACATCGTCGAGGGCGTGAACGACTACACGAACAACCAGGCGACCATACATACCGCGCCGGGGTGCGCCCTCCCCACGGACGACCCGGCGCAGCTGGGCGCGTCGGCGGCGGCGGTGACGGGGGGGACGGACTGCGCCGCTGCTACGTCGGGAAATGCGGGGTGTGGGATGCAGTCAAAGTCGAGTGTTTCGTTGGGGGAGGGGTTTAATAGTGCGGGGGGTGGGGTTTATGCTAGTGGGTTTCTCTTCACACTCCTCGAATAACATCGAGCGCATAATAGTTCATGCTAACCACACGCCGCAGTGCAATGGGACTCCACCGGTATCTCCGTGTTCTTCTTCGGGCGCGGCGCGATCCCGGGCGACATCACGGCGCAGGCGCCGCAGCCCAAGAGCTGGGGACTACCGATGGCACACTGGCCGGCCTCAGATTGCAATCCGTGGAAGTACTTTTATGAGCATGTTGCGATATTTGATACGACGCTTTGTGGGGACTGTAAGCCTTGCGTTCTTCTTCTATATGAACTGAGAGCTGATTGGTTTTTTAGGGTGAGTCAAAAAATGGGACTGAAGTTGAGGTGATTATTAACGCGCGATGATGACAGGGCCGGGTCAGTGTGGACGGGCAGCGGGACGCCGGGGCAGGAGCAGAGCTGTGCGACTCGCACGGGCTTTTCCACCTGCGAGGCGTTTGTGCTTGCGAGCGGGGGGTCGTTTGCGCAGGCTTGTGAGTCCCCACTACTCGGGACCGGGTTCAATTTTTACCGACTGACTCGTTGTAGACTGGGAGGTGAAGAGCTTGAAGTTTTATAATACGACGGCGCCGTTGTGATGATTTTATTATGAGGTTGGTTTCGAGCTTCAAACTTGGGGTTGGATAAACATTAACGATGGCCGTAGGCTGACTGTAATTTACTGAGATTTATTAGAGCTGTATGACTGGGAGGGTCCTTACTTAGACGCGCGGCTTCGGTGTCGGGTCGGGGTAATCAACTGAATGAAACACGCTTTGTAATATTGCATTGTTGAGTCAGTCGGTGCATCTGCACTCTTCCAGAACGATCCACCAAGCCCGACGCGCGTCCACCGCTTACGCGTCCCAACGCGCGGCTTTTGTTGGAATGGATATAAAAGGAGGCTGCGGGAGGGGGGGTTTCCTCATCAATACAACTACTTTTCAACCAACCAATCCACTAAACAGCAATGTTCTCTACCCAGTCTTACCGGTCCCCCGTCTACGCTCCCGTCCCCACCACCACCACTGTGAACCCGCGCGAAAAATACCTCGCCGCGCTAGCAGAAGCCAAGGCCGCAGAGGCAGAGTACCTCGCGGCGGAGCGGCTGCAGCAGGAGGAGGATGCGCTGCGCACGCGTCTTGAACAGATTCAGGCGCTGAGGGCTCCTCAGGCACAGGCTCCTGCGTACCAGCACCAGGCACAGTACCAGTCGCCGTTCCAACAGTACCCCAATCAAGGCCCATTCGCTTTCATCCCGGACTACCCCTCCCCCTCCCCCTTCGTCGCACCCACCCATGGCCAGTTCGGCGCGCAACCAGATGTAGTGGAGCAACTCCGCCGCCAGATCGCGGCCGAGGAGCGCGCGCGGCTCGTCCGCGAGCAGGAGGAGGCGCAGCAGGCGCGTCAGCGTGAGGAGGCAGAGCGCGTCCTTCGCCGCAAGCAGGAAGCGTTTTTCGCGGAGGCGCAGCGCAAGCAGCTCGAGCGCGAGTCGCGTCGCGCGCAGCGCAAGAACGAACTAGAGCGCGAGCGCGTGCATTCGCTTGCGGCGCAGCGCGCGCGGCTCGAGGCGTTGACGCAGCGCGTGCTGTTCCCGCAGGCACCAGCCCCTGCTCAGGCGCAGGCGCAGGGGAAAAGTGTGCGCTTTGCGCTCGGTGAGGAAGGTGCATCGTGCAGACAGCATCAGGTTCGTTCATCTTCTATCGTCGTTCGAAGTCTATGGGCTCCTGACCATTATATCGTTCCTCGTCAGTGCCGTCCCCACCACGCCCACGCGCGTCCTGAATTCCACAATACTGTCGATATCACGCCGCTCCTGACCGCGACGCGCCACATCCAACATCAACAGGCGCAGCCCCAGCCTCAGCAGAAAGTACGTTTCATCTTCCCCGTTCGCAGTTCGCATAACACGAATGCTAATTGCAAGTCCTTCAAGCAGGAGGAAATCCGTCTCGAGGATGTCTTTGGGCATCTGTTTGGCGAGCGCGTCCAACAGCGGAAGCAGGAGAAACCCAAGCCGGCTGCCGAGCCGCAGACTCAGGCTATCGGCCTCGAACAGCTCCTCCAGCACGTCTTCGGCGCTGAGCAGGTGAAGCAGGCTACTCCCGCTCCCCAGCCCAAGGCCGCACCCAAGCCCCAGCAGCCCACCGCGCCGCAGACGCACACGGTCGACCTCGGCGAACTACTCCAACACGTCTTTGGCGCTCAGACCGAGCATGTCGCTCAGCAGACGACTACCCCTACCGCCGCCGCTCCCCAGCCCAAGGCCGAGCAGCCCGCCGCCGCCGCTCCGCAGGCCATCGACCTCGGCGAGCTTCTCCAGCACATCTTCGGCGGTGCCGAGCAGCAGCAGCCGCAGGCCGGGCCGTCTGGGACGAAGGAGGCTACTACTAGTACTTCCGCGCCCGCCGCTGCTGAGTCGACTCCCACTCCCGCTTCTACCACCAAGCCTGCCACTCAGCCCGCGCCGGCGCCGACTCCCGCTCCCGCCGCCCAGACCACTCAGCCCGCCAACGTCCTGGAGCATATCCTCAACCACTTCCTCGGCGGCGGTAACGACAATGCGTCTGCGCCCAACCATGGCCAGGCCGACCTACAGCAGCTGATGAGCATGTTCCTCGGTCCTCGTGGGTATCCTTCCCCGCCCCAGCAGCCCCAGGCCTCGACTTCGAAGGTCCCCGAGGTTCGTTTTACTCTTATATCTTTCCCTCGTCGGCGGGTGTCTAATCGTTTCAATCAGGCGACGTCTAGATCCACCCCCGCGTCCAGTTCGCCGCTGAAGACCGAATTGGAAGCGCGTCTGCGCTCGCAGGAGTCCTCGGAGGAGCGCGATCTGGCAGAGGCCATTCGGATGTCGCTCGCTGAGGTACAGGCCGCGCCCGCTACTACCACCACCACTACATCGGACAAAGGCAAAGCCCCCGCCCCCGCACCGGTCAAGGACGTCTCGACGTCGGCGGCGGAGGTCGCGAGCATCGACGCGGCGTTCACCGCGCTCGCGGACGAGTTTGTCTTTCCCGCCGAGTTGGACTTTGGGTCCTCGAGGGCTGCATCGCCCGCCCGCTCCGCCTCTTCGAACGACAGCGCCAGCGAATCGCAGTCTCCCATCGCGCGCCTCTCGTACTCTGCGCGCAACCAGCCCGTGCGGTTCTACCACCAGGCCCTGAGCGGGCTGCTGAGCCAGCTGGACGCTGTGGACAGTTTTGGGGATGAGGCGGTGCGGAATGCGAGGAAGGAGGTCGTTGGGCGGGTTGAGGGGGCGCTGGACGAGGTTGAGAAGGTTGTGGAGGGGAGGTGGAGGAAGATTGCGAAGAGGGAGGAGCGCGCAGAGGAGGCGGTCGTTGTCAACGCCGGGGATGCGGCTGAGCCCGCCGCTGTCGTCGTCGATGCCGCTCCTGAACCCGCTGCCGCCCCCGCTGAAGTCGAGTCCGACCCTGACGCTCCCGCTGCCGTCCCTGAAATCGTCCCCGAAACCGTCGTCGTCGCCGAGGCCGAATCCACGACGCCCGAGCCCTCGTCTTACCCGCCCTCAGCCCCGTCGTCGTACCCGCCTTCCGCCGCCGAGTCCGTCGAGACTCTCCGCCCCGCCTCCGCCTCCGAATCTACCGCACCCACCTCGCCCACACCCTCCGACACCGAACTCGACACGTTCCTCCTCCCCGCCACCACTGACGCCGCGGCAAAGAAGCCCGCGTCGAAGGACGCGGACGATGCGGAGGCGGACGCGGGGAGTGATTGGTCCGAGGTTGACGCTTAATTGCATTCTTTGGGAGGACGCGTAGACGGGACGCTGTATCTGTATCTTATCGCTCATTATGATTTCCATAAATTTAGTGTACTCTAGTAGCAGGTAGTTACTTACTTACTCATAGCAAAACAGAATAACAACTTTCATTACATTTCCATTTTCCCGAAGTCTGAAGGCTCCTCTCGTCCTCTGTATGTATGTAACTTGTTGGATGGCGCGAGCGCTCGAAATATATTTATTGATACCCAAGTTTTTGCTGTGAATGTAAGATGAATTGGGTAACTTCGAACTCTACCTCAAGACACTTCACTCCCACTGAATGACTCGATAAGTTTGAGGAGGACGGGTTCATCTGGAGGCAAGGTTGATGCAGAGAGAAGGTCAGGAACGAACCGAGTTCGTAGGTAGCCGTAGGTTTTTCCGCTACAAGGTGTACAGTTTCATAAAGTCTCCTTTCTTGCAACAGACCGTAATCCAACCTCATATCCGTCCGCAGTGTTCCAGCTCTCAGCCTCATCTTCTTGATCCTCGCCGCCCTGCTGCCACAGATCATGGGCGAATTTAGCCTGGTCGGTCTTCAGGCACGACAACCTCTCCCTTTCTGCCTGGGCACTGTGGTAACTCCCGACTTGTGCAAATAAAGAACGATCGGTCTCGGGTTTGTCTGTCTGCAGCTTCATCCGCTGCGGATTACCCCCTAGGAAGGCCTCCAGCTCAGCGAGTAGGAGAGGGGGGAGAATCTTGAGCGCCTCCACGCGCGCGAGTGCCGTCGAGGCGTCGGGCTTGGGGTGTTGCTGGGCATTACGACCCACACGCCCGTCGTCAAGCTGGATGCTGAGTCTTTGGCAGAGCGCCAGCTCGTTCGGCGCCAGGATGGTGAGCGTCTTTCGGCGGATGGCGTCGATGTTGAGCGGGACGGCCGCATTTTTTATCGGTTTTCGCTCGTCGTCCAGCAGTTGGGTAACTAGGACGAGATTACTAGAGATTGGAAGGTGACGGCAAAAAACGCACTGTAACCAAAGCCTGCCGCCTTCAGAGCCTTCTTGTCGTTAAGGCTTAATACGCTACGAGCTGAGGTGGACTTCCGGCGCGTATCGTAGATTAAGTCATTGAAACCTAGGCCACAGTTCAGATTATTAGCTGACAAGAAAAGAAAACAAGAAGTATTGACATACCCTGTAGTATACGCTCAAGGGTTTCATGAAGTTCGAGCTTGTTTTCTATCTCGTTTCTGTGTTGCTGGACGGTGAGGACCTCCACCTGGGTCTGGACCAGGGCGCTGTGCGTCTTCTTCAGCGCCCCCTTGACGCGCTGTGTCTCGGTTCTGAGGGACGCTATTTCCGCGAGTACGTGCGCCTTGAATTCGCGGTCGTCTTCCAGTCGAGCGAGCCTGAACAATACTTAGTACTTTGTCCGACGACCAAAGAGCCACATCGCATACCGTTGTTTTCTGGCAGCCGGCCGGTCGGCGGGGCGGGGTCGGCGCATAACGAAATGACCATCGAGTACGGATATCTTGCCTACGTCCCAGGACGTGTCGGGGTTGGACTCTGCGATCAGGACTTTGGTGACTTTCCGGGTCGTAAGGGGGGCGGGGACGATAGCTGGGCGAGGCGGTTTGTCGGGCGAGGTGGTGGCTGAAGAGAAACCGTCTGACTATTAGGGGTTCCCGAATCGAGACATGAGTGGAGCACCCCAAGAAATCGGTAGAGTATTCTCTTGTAGTAGGATGAATGGTACGTGTGGATTGGATTGGATTCGAGGTGGGGAGCGAGCAGAGTGATCTACGCAAGTACAAACGGAGGGAGAGAAGACAGAGATGTCGGGGATCTTGGGCTCAATGACCTCCTGGATGAGCGCCTGGTTCTTCATCGTCTTTGCGCGCTTTCATGATTCTACGGGGGCGTGCACGACATTGAGTACATGGAAGCCACTTACCGCACAATCGTCGCCTGGATCACGGTCCTCATCCACCGCCTTCAGCACATCCCCCGTCTCTGCCTTCACCGAAGAGGATCGTCGTCGTCGCCGCGGGCACTGCAGTGCCGTAAGATCGACGGATCGACGCCCCGCCACCGACTTGGCACAGCTTCGCACGTCCTTCGAGTCACTCTCCGCTACTCTGACTCACTCGTTGGCTGCTGACTGGCACTGACTGTCCGCTGTGCTACCTATTGCGACGGCGCCCGTATAATACTCCTCCACTCCTTCTGCGGTATCCCAATACTCACCAATGTCTGAATCGGAGCTATATCAAGACATGGACGCTGTGACGCTCGAGAACGAGGATGCGGCCTCAGAGACACACGACGACGACGTTCCGCCGACGCACCAGGTGCCCATGGACGAGGCCGCCGCCGCGCAGGAGGTCCCCCCGCCGCAGGAGAAGCCGCCCACGACACCCGCACCCGCGCCCACGGGCCCCCGCGATGCCGGGGCGCCCTTCGACGACGAGGACGCCGACATGATTCTGCGCTCCTCGGACCTAGTCGACTTTCGGGTGCACAAGCTCTTCCTGTCCAAGGCCTCGCTCGTCTTCCGCGACATGATCAGCCTGCAAGCGCGCGGGCCCCTCTCCTCTTCGTCTTCGTCCCCGAACGCAACCTACCCCGACGCCCTCTCGCCCACCGGCCTCCCCATCGTTCCACTCCTCGACGAGCCCGCCCCCGCCGTCGACATGCTCATCCGCTTCTGCTACATCCCGCTCATCCCCGCCCTCCCCACCCTCTCCGACATTGAACTCGCCCTCCACCTCGGCTCCAAGTTCCAGATGCCGCACATGCTAGCCGCCGCAAAGTCCTCTATCCTCGCCCAGATGGAATCCGGCGTCCTGCCCGCAGACCGCGTCTTCGCCTTCGGCTGGCTGCACCGCCAGCGCGACATCGTCCTCGCCGCCGCCTCCCACCCCTCCCGCGAGCCCCTCCTCGCCGGCCCCCCCTACCCAGAGTACGAGCTGATCCCCGCGCTCGCCCTCCACAAGCTCCTCGCCTTCCGGCGCCAGGCCCGCGCGCTCGCCGCCACCTCCGCGCCCTGCGGCGACTTCTCCTGGATCACGCGCCCGCACATCGAGCTCTTCATCGAGGTCCTCCCCGACGAGCCCGCGCCGCGGTGCAAGTGCCCGGCGACGCGCTTCCACGAGCCCGACGCGGACATTCCGGGCTTCCCGACGCAGACGGAGCTCGGCGCCGAGCGGGGACTGGTGGACTGGTTTTGGGCGTTTTTGCGCGCGGGGATGGCGAAGATGGGCAAGGCGACGGCGCAGGAGGCGATGGACGTGGTGAGGGATCCGGAGCTGGCGGCGCCGGGGATCGAGGCGGCGCATGGGTGCGCGGTGTGTGAGACCAGGGCGGGGCCGGCGCTTGCGGAATTTGGGGTGGCGTGGGCACGGGTGATCGACGAAAGGAGAGAGGTGAGGGCTCGTTTTTCGTTTCTGCTTTGGAGGGGTGCTGATGATAAAGCCACGGCAGCTTACGATTCAGACGCCGTTTTGAGAAGGGGTGCCGCGCGTTCGTCTCATCCATCGCATCGCCTCGTACTTACTCTTCCCTATGTCTGCATACTCATCCCTACTCATACTCATCTGCCCCTCCCCCCTTGCTTTCCTCGCTCCCCCTCGCTCCTTCCGTACTCCCCCAGGCCTCTGTCCATGCAAAATCACATCACATTGCATCACATCGCGTCGCGTATCCTCTCCTCCTCCTCCTACTCCTACTCTTACTCGTGCAATTACATCTCGTTTCGTCTCGTCCCGTCTCTGTGCGATGGAATGCCGGTTGGTCTCCAGCTTTTCCGAGTTCACTCCTAATCCATGGACGGCTCGACTCGTTGGTTCAGTGGCCGTCCTGTAACGAATTGTGTTGCGAGGGACGGCGCGCGCGGGGCTGTGCCCATGTCGAGCCCTGCCCGTTGAACGAGGTAATTAGCTCTGTGAGCTTGGCGAGTGGCCACCGACTTCCCACGGAATACTTATGTAGAACGCGCGTCGCGTTATAATACAGATTCATACTTTTATTCTACACCATCGACTCAATCCAACCTCGCAGCCTCCGACGCCGCCCTCATCTGCAGCTTCGTCTTGACCAGCTTCAACAGCTCCACCGCCTTCGCATGCGTCAAGTCCTCCGCGCTCGCCGGCGCAGGACTCGCCACTATGCGCTCTAAATAATCGCGCGCACGGCCCCAGTCCCCGCCGGGCAGCCGCAGCTGGTACTCCGCGACCGCGACGAGCGCCTTGGCGTAGTACTCCACGGGGTGCGCGTGCCCTTCGCCCTGCGCGACTGCCGCCTGGGCGTAGTCCGCCGCGCCGGCGGGGTCGCCGACGGTCACGAGCAGTTGCGCGAGGCGGAGGTAGACGGTCATTGGATGCGGGGCGTTGGCTTCTAGTGAGCGCTTGAAGCAGGCGATGGATTCCTCGAACCTGTGGAGGGTGCGAGTGAGCGGTGAGAGCAAGGCGCGACATAGCATACCTTCCGGCGACCTCGAACGCGTGCGCCTGGTCCTCCCAACATTCCGCTTCTTCTGGCCTGCGCGCGGAACGTAAGTAAACGAACTGAATCGCGCGTTGATAGAGGATATTACCGCAACTTTAGCGCGCGGGAGTGGTAATGCAGCGCATATGAATTCATGCCCATGATCCCGTACGCCTTGCCTAGCCCAGACCACGCGCGATAATCTTTCGGGTTCACGTCTGCAGTTTTTTCCCCTCTGTAAATAACAGTACGTCGAGATGAATTGATCCGAGATACGCACCTACGGCCCTGCGGAACGACTCGACTGCGGCCTGGGCGTTCGTCATTTCGAGGTACTCGATGCCCATGAGCGTCCACGCAGCGAAACACGTCCGGTCGAGCTCCGTTGCACGCCGGAAAAACTTGACGGATTTTTCGTGCTCCACTCGCAGCGAGTAGTGGCATCCTACGCTGTGTCAGTTCATCATAGTATCGGCGGAAGGATATTTACGCACCGAGCAGATAGCACACCTCCGGCCGATCTTTGTTCAGCACAAGGAAGAATTGGGCGAGCGCGCTGAGCTTCTCCTTGTTCTCGACCGCGTACAGGATGTTCGCGAGGACGTCGAGATCGTCGATGCGGTAGGGATCGGTCGCCATGATGGTGTCGAACTGGTCCTCCGCTTGCGGGTAGGCGTGCAGATGGAACAAGACGTTTGCGCGCATGCCCATGAGCCAGAGACTGCGCGGGAAGAACAAGGGGCTGAGGAGGCGGTCGGCCATCTCGAGCTCGGCGGCGGAGGTGGTGTGGAGGCTGTTCATCATGTGGATCATGAACATTTGGTGGAGGGGATGCGAGGCGGCGAGCATTATTTGCTCGACGGTGGAGGTGAGCTAGATGGACGTGTCGGTGGGCGTCTAAAGGTAAGGAAAGGGACATACTGATTTTGGATCGTGTATGCATTCGCCTAGGAGCGTCCAGGCGGACCAATTCCACGGTAGCGCGATGATGGATAATAGCACGCAGTCAATAGCTTCGTTGTAGCGCGCGAGGCGGAACAAGAACAGCGCCTTTCTTTGCAAATTAATTTGAAAGCGGTTCCTGGGTGAGAAGGAAATCTTACAGAAACATCAACCACGGTTCCGCGACGAATTCCACGGACTGGTACAGCTCGGTGAGCAGAGGGTTAACCGGCGTCGGTGGCTGGTGCCGGCTGCCTAACTGCGGTCAGCTCCACCTCGAACCACGCACAGACGGCGCACCGTCAAGCGCATGCCAGTCCCGCAGCGCCTTCTTCTCGCTGATCTGCTCCGCGTCAAAATCGGTTATTTAAAAGCCAACGGGGACGACGGACGATATATCGGCAGTAGGTACGGAGGAAGACGGCCTTGTCGCTGCGGGCGTCACGCAGGAGGTGCTCCGCGCGCGCATGCTGCTTCTCGTCGACGGCCTTGCGCGCGAGCTCGAATACCTCCTCCTCGCGCACGTACTCCTCCGTTGGCGGTACTGCGTCGGGTGGGGGCTTGGGCCTCGATGCCGTGCGCCGCTCGTCGCTCACGCCTCGCAGCAGATCCAGGGCCCTATTTCGCAGGTCGACATCCGTTTTGCTGTACGAGATTCGACGCGTTTTGGCCTACCATTTTGTAGCGACTAAGAGACCGCGTTCGTGCGCTTCCTTGGCGGTCTCTCGGATTTCTATGACCATTTGAGCGTCGACGAAGGTGCATTCCGGCAGGAGGTCCATCGTGGAGAGCTCAAGAGCCTGCCGACGTGCCGAGACGCGCTTCGGTCATCACAAGGTTAAACAACGCGTCTCCCTTCACTGCGCGCATCCGCACTGGTCCTCAAACTTTACACGAATTCACTGCGTTTCCGGGAACTGCAAGTCGACTTCTCTGCCTTGTAAAGAGCTCTCATCTCCCCGTGCTCGAGGCGTTTTGGTCGATGAAATATCTGGAACCTGCATGCTCCCACCACTTGGTCCAATAGATGGCTCAGACAATTCAAGCCTCAAGACTACCTGCCGTGACTGCATCCCATTATCAACTGCTTTCGGGCCCTTGAAACCTTGGGGTTTGCCTTGGAACGTTACTCATCCTACATAATCTTTTCAAGGCTCTTTAATTGGGCTGACCTCACAAACCCGATTCCCAAGTGCTTCACATCACCATCCCGTTTGAACGAGAGTACAGAGCGAGGCATCGCTCAAGACTGGTCTCAAGTTGAGCGGGAACCCCGGCCTCGGTGTTGAAACGGACGAAGATAACTGGATGGTTTAATTTCACCTACGAGTTGAACGGCGAGCGACTTCTCAGGTAGGTTTCCACAGGCATGGTGAGTCGGCTTGGATTTCGCCGCAGCAGCTGGAGTCGGATGAAGTTGGATGGCAAGCTTGGACGACTTGATCGTGAATGTCTGCGGACTTCAAAGCTTCGTTCTTGTGTCTCTCATTTCGCCCAACTAGTTCCTCAAGATACCGACGACATCGTTCCCCGTGAATGTGGACAGATATCGGAGAAGTGACAACAGACGACCCGAATCGTCCCGATGCGGGGAATTCGAAGCTTAATGCGGAAACTTCGGCCGCGAAGCCCAAGGCCCAAAAAAGTTGCGAGCCTCGTGTAATTCATTTTTTAAAATCAACCAGGGCGTCTGGCAAGTTGAATGGGGCTCCAAAAAGTTGAATTGGGCTCCAAAAGTGAGACCCGCTCGCCGCCCCTGTCGTATCGTCGAATAATAAAAATAAAATTCGACGCACCGGTGGCGGTAATCCCTCAGAGTGCTTCTGGCAGTGATAAACGTGCGTTGGACCGAATTGAGCAAAGGGAGAGTGAAAATCGATGAGTTGAGCTGATGCGGATAACGGGTCTCAACGGAGGCAAAACTGGAAACTGTGACGTCGATTATGCGTTCGATCCCGCAAGCTTGCCTCCTCCCACCATGAACTCGTTCAGAAACCACAGAATCGTTGTTGCATCCCTCTTCCTCCCCTCGACGGCGGTGGTGGGCTCAGAGTCCCCCATTGCGACCCCGGAAATTAAACCCCCAACATTCTCCGTCCCCGACGTCCTCCAGCGCCTCGAAACGGCCACAAAGACCGCCGCACGGCCCCCGTTGCGCCAAGGGAGCAATCCCCCCGCAAAGAGCATCGTCGATGACCTTATTAACGTCAAATCTCGGCTACCCACCCCCGCAGCACTCACCCCAGCCCAGGAGAACCTGAATCCGTTCGCAAAACTCGCGCCCCTGACCCCGCGCAAGCATCAGACCACCCACAGCGACCAGCAGCCACGGAGCCGCGTCCAGCGCAAGCCCACGTCGCGCTCGTCCTCGCGCCGCCCCGACACTGAGCACAGCGTCGGTGATGAATGGCACGTCGAGCATAATGCGCACTGCAACGGCGGCCTCAACAACGCCGTCGTCAGCATGGGCGCAAAGCTCAAGAAGAAGATGTGGGTCGGCACAATCGGGACGCATACCGACTCGTTCTCCGAGCCCCTGCGCCGCGCGATCGACAAACGTATGGGCGTCGAGCACGCGTGTCTGCCTGTGTGGATCCCCGACGCCGAGTTCGAAAGCTGCTACGACGAGTTTTGTCACCAGGTGTTGTGGCCCTGCCTGCACTATGCTATCCCCGACGCGCCGAAGACCAAGATGTTTTACGAGTCGGCGTCGTTTAAGCAGTACGTTGCTGTTAACCAACGCTTTGCCGATGCGATTAGCGCGAATTACCAGGACGGGGATATTAGTGAGTGTCGTTACCGCCTCGCGCTACCGAGTCTAATCTATTATCTACAGTATGGGTAAACGACTACCACCTAATGCTGCTGCCCGCGATGCTGCGCGCGTCACCGCGCATTCCCGCGCACGCGCCCATCGGTTTCTTCATGCACGTCGCGTTCCCCTCGTCAGAGATCTTTCGCTGCCTGTCGGTGCGCCGGCCGCTTCTCAGCGGCCTGCTCGCAGCAGATCTGGTCGGCTTCCAGACGGCCAACTACGCGCGTCATTTCCGCCAGACGGTCAGCCGCATCATGGCGTACGAGGCGTTGCCTCGGGGGATCCAGCTTAGCGAGGGTGAGGGTGAAAATCGTCATCTCCGTTTCGTCGACGTCGGTGTTTTCCCTATGGGGATCGACGTACAGCAGCTGGAGGAAAAAAAGTTCGTTTCTCTTATTTCTATCCGCGTATCTTCCTAATGTGCCCAGACGCGAGCCGGACGTGGCTGAGTGGGTGCAGGTCCTCAAACAGCGGTACGCTGGCATGAAGATCGTCGTAGGGCGCGACAAGCTCGACGAGATTCAAGGCGTGCGCCACAAGCTGCTCGCCTTCCAGACGTTCCTGGAAAAACACCCCGAGTTCCAGCAAAAGGTCGTCCTCATCCAGGTCGCGCTGCAAACCACCTCGACCAACCTCGCGGGCAGCATCGCCGACATCGTCACCCACATCAACTCCCGCTTCTCGACGCTGACCTATCAGCCCGTGGTGTTCCTGCCGACGCAGGATCTGACGTTCAGTCAGTACCTCGCGCTGCTGACGGTCGGGGACGCGTTCCTCGTGACGAGCTTGCGCGAGGGGATGGCTCTGCGGACGCATGAGTTTGTGGAGTGCCAAGAGGGGCGCCATCGGCCGCTTATTTTGAGCGAGTTCACGGGGTCGTATAGCTACAGTGGGTTCCGTTCGTGCATTGCGATTAACCCGTGGGATACGCGCGGGACAGCGGAGGCTATTAACCAGGCACTAACGATGTCCGACGACGAGGCGCTGTCGCGGTGGGAGGTGAGTTGACTGTTTTAAGTCCCAATAAACTTTCCTCTAACGCCCCGCAGGACCTGCACAACCACGTTACGACGCAGACAGGGCAGGCGTTCGTCACCACGTTCCTCTCGCGCTGCTTGCGCTCGCACACGGAGCAGCATCTTCAGTCCGTCCAGGCCGCACCATCGCTCGACATGAGCCGCGTGCTGCCGCGATACAAACACTCCGCCAAGCGGCTCGTCCTCATGGACTTTGAGGGCACGTTGTGGACGCGCCCCAAATTTGGTGCGCCCGCGGACAGTAGCGAAATCGACGCGGGCCTCGAGAGCGCGCTCTCCCTGCTGCGGCAGTTTGCCGCCGACCGGCGGAACGACGTGTGGCTGCTCAGCGGGCTTCCTATCGAGGGCGTGCTGACGCGCATTGCGAAAGAGGTGCCGCGCATTGGAATCGTGGCGGAGAACGGGTGCTTTATACGCCCCAAGGTCACACCACCGCGGTCGTCGTCAGGAATGAGTCCGATTGGAGGGCGGCGCTCGGGCGCGGATCTGAGTCCTGTTAATACGGCGGCGACGTTGCCCGGCGGGTGGATTAATATGGTTGCGACGTTTAATCTGACGTGGAAGAATTCGTGCATTGAGATACTGAATTATGTGCGTGCTGTTTTCTTCATTCTCTCTTGATTGGTGCTGATGGCGCTGCGCACAGTTTACGGAGCGCACACCGGGCTCCTTTGTTGAGGAGCGTCAGGCGTCGGTTGTGTGGCGCTTCTGGACCGGTGAGACGCTCGAGGATCGCGGGGACCGCCAGTGGGCGCTGCGACAGGCTGCCGAGGCGCAGAACCACATCTTCGACAGGTGTGTAACTTATCTCTCAACCCTTGTTGATATCGTCCACTGAACAATGACGTGCAGCCTTGGCGAGCGCTATGGCCTCCGCATAATCCCGGGGGACAACAGCTTCCTCGTCCTCCCCAACAACGTCTCGCGCTCGACGGCGGTCGGTGCAATCCTGCACCCTGGCGGCCCCGCACAGACGTCGCTGTCGCGCGGGGGGTGGATGTCGCCCGACGCCGAAGACTCGGTCGCGCACGGGGACCTCGACCTCGTGCTCGCCGTGAGCGGCGATGAGAAGCTCATCCGGCGGCTCAATGAATTTGACTCGGCGGAGACGGTCGCCACGGGCGGGAAGGCGACGGACGCGCGGTGGAAGCTCGACGCGGGCAAGGTGATTGAGGCGCTGGGGGTGTTTGCCGGCGTCGCGACGTGAGCATAGCTTTCGCTTTTCTTCATTTATGAAGGTGGAGCGTCCAACCTTTTGGTGCTTTGCTTTTTTTTTAGTTATCGATATTCTGTGTGTTGATGAAGTGGGGAGTATGATTATGTGTGGGTGGATGGACTGGATACACGGGTAGGCGAGAAGTACAGTACATATACACTCAAATGTAATACTAGATGCCGCAATGCAACAACATCCAGCTCTCTTCAAAGAAATTGCAAGATTCAAGGCCATAAGTTTGGGTTACATTTTGTTCTTCTGCGTGTCAAAGGAAAGAAACAGATGTAAAACATGGGGACTCGGTAAATCTACCTAGAACAAGAACGATCTTCGGCAGTTTAATTGGAACAAGTCTCCAAAGAAGGAATCAGGCCCCAGCGAACTCGATGCTGGGGCATCTGCGGGCGCAACGACTTGCTTTCTTCTATGCGTCTGACCGTTCGATTGCTTTGCTTAAACTGTCGCAACATGCCCTGGCTATGGAGAACCAACGCGACGAGTTTGCAAAGGTGAAGCGCGACATTTGAGGTTTTGATCGAGATTCTCTGTGTGAACAGGCCAAAAGGCTAGATTGCAGAACACACCCCCAATCAAAACCGTTCTCAAATCTCGCCAAGATAATTGACCCCAGGAGGTCCGATGTGGATCCTCACACCGCACCGCTGCAGATTTCGCAGCCCTAGCATGACGATTGACAACGACCTTGACGATGCCCGACTTCTTGACGCCCTGGCGCCACCAAGATAATTCGAACGATCCCAAGTGCGCTCGCGTGTGCCCATGGACGCTCTCGTTTTTCGGTGCATCGTGTGGCCAAGGCGTCCAACAACTCCGTCGACATCATGCTCCCAATTTTCGAGAGCGAGGTTCTTCAACGTGGGCGGGAATGCCTGGTTGTGATGACGGCTCAACTCCTAAACCAGCTTTACCCTGGATTGCTGCTCTAATTGATCGATTTTTAGAGTGGTGAAATGCACCATATCCCGAAACCAATAAGTCGATACTGCCTGGGTCGCGAGAGTGAAGCTGCGCAGTGACCCTTGAGTTCGCGACAGAAAGGGAAGAACGCTGTCGTCTCTCAATGCTGGGTGATTTCCAAAGTACAAATCTTCGAGGGCCGGGAATGCAAGATGTCGTATTATATTCGCATTGATACGAACACCCACGGAGAAAGAGTTCAGCTGGGTATTTACGACGAGTAGCGCGTCGTCGAGGACATCGCCACGGAGGGATTGGCCACCGAACATCGTCCAAGACAACCGTAGAGCATCCAAAGTTTCCCGTGCAAGAATTTATTCGGCAGTGAAAGTCTTTAGCTGCTCCCACAGGAGGATTAGAGTAGAAGGTGGGATGCGGTGAAGCGCTAGGTGTCGCAGCTTAGGCGGATTGAGTGTCAATAACGGCGCGGAGGAAGAAACTTGAAAGCCTGAGACAAGATGATTGCCCTCGATGTTCCCGACGGTGAGACTCTGAAGCTGGGGAAGTGCGATGCAGTGATTGAAGGCGCGATGCATGTTGACGAACGACGGTATTCAGATGCCCTGACTTCGACGAGTAGGTTAGTGCCAGGGGAAGAGCGCCGCCGAGTCCGAACCACCCATCAACAATTTTTTCCAATTGCCCTGGATTCCAACCGGAGCGGCATCCGTAGAGGTTAAGGTTGTCCACAAGGCAGGAATGGAGAGAGCCGCGGTCCTCCAGGCTCGGCAAACTGTGAGGATGAGAAGGAGATCCTAGGATCCTTGGGCCAGTTGTAGACTGCACGACGATAGTAAAGGAATAATATGTCGCCCGTAATTTCAAGCGGCAGAGTCAAAATCGGGAAGGTGAAGGCGTCGAGTTGGGCTTGGACAGCGGCGCGTTGGTCGACTAACTGTACGAGTAGATGCTGCTGTTCGGGAATGGAAATCTGATGTACGGCGAGCTCGTTCCTCAGTGCATCCAGTTGCATGGTTGTGCCATGTGGTTCAAGACAAGTCCGTCAGCATATGGATGACGGATTTAGCCATTTTTTGGCCCAAATCTGTCCGCATAAGGATCGGACCTCTCACAGCATAATCCCCTTACCTGACACGCCCTCGACGCAACGAGCCCGCCGTGACCGTGACCGTCGCCAGTACATTGTGTACTCTGTTGCCCATCAGCACATCTTCAAGCCTACGAAGAGAATATATTTACAGATAAATCAAGACACCGTCGACACCACTGTCCTCACCGCTTACTCCCTGCACTCCCACTCCTTCCTTCCCGCTCGCCCATCGAGCTCCCCCCACGCCCCTCACCGCCCATCGCGACCGAAATCCCCCGCGCGCCCCCCTCCTCTTCCAACTCGTCCTCGCGCACCTTGCGCGCCTGCGTGAAGAACAGCTTCGCCGGGCGCTCCGCAATGTTCTCGATAAAGTACGAGTTGCCGCGGGGGACCATGAACATGCCGCCCGTCGCCAGTACAACTTGCGTATCGGCGATGAAGACGTTCACTGCGCCTTCGACGACGTAGAAGATCTGCATTGCCATCAGTGAGTTGAGTATGCAGGTTTCGCGGACAAGAGGGAGAAAGGAAACCCACATATGTATTATCCTTCGTGCCCTTGCCCGGTTTGCGCTTGCCAACGGGAATGACGAGCTGCCCCGCCGCCATAAAATCGCCGTCCCCAAAAATCTTCTCGAACGACCACGCGTCGTCCGGCCCCGACACCTTCGCCGGCTTGGGATCAAACATCTTCGCCGTAAACGCGACGCGCCGCGTGACATTCGCGGCAGTATGGTAGTCCAACACCACCGCCGTCGGGCTCGTGTCGTCGTCCCACCCCGCCTCGGGGTTACTCGCGTCGATCTCGACGATGACCTCGCGCTCGATGATCTCGGGTGTGGCGCGCTTGCGCTTGGAGAAGAGGATAGGGTCGACGGTGTCGCGGCCGACGGGGCGGACCTCCTTCTCTGTGATCTCTGCAAACGCGAGGGCTGCGCTGCGCTGAAGATCGACGTTGTCCGAGAACGAGAGGGTTGTGAGTGCAGAGAGTGGGGAGCCGGTGAAGAAGTTGGTCGTCGTTCGGTCTATTGTGCACCTAGTCAGTTTATACTCGAATTTGACCTGGATTTGGGCGCACTCTCGAGGTATTGCAAGAGGTCTGCGACGGCTTCCCGCTCGTTCTCTAGCAGTAACGGCTCGTATGTTTGCGACCTGCGCGAGTGAACTGAGTCGAGAATACAATAAGCTACATGGCGGACAGAGGGTAAGAGGGATGGGCGCACAGCAGTCGACACAGCAGCTCGGGAAATTGCCCATTGTTGTTCGGTGGACAGTGGCAAAAACGACGGGGTCGACCGTCGACGGGGCTCAACGTGAGGGGCACTGGCACGTGCTCCCAATCAACTCCAATTATTTAATTCTTTTGTTGTCCCACGAGGCAGGAATGGAGAGAGCTGCGGTCCTCCAGGCTCGGCAAACTGTGAGGATGGGAAGGAGATCCTTGGGCCAGTTGTAGACTGCACGACGATACTAAAGGAATATGTCGCCCGTAATTTCAAGCGGCAGAGTCAAAATCGGGAAGTGAAGGCGTCGAGTTGGGCTTGGACAGCGGCGCGTCGTTCAACTAACTGTACGAGTAGATGCTGCTGTTCAGGAATGGAAATCTGAAGTGTGGCGAGCTTGTTCCTCAGCGCATCCAGTTGCATGGTTGTGGTTCAAGACAGACAAGAAAAGGTTTGGCCTTGTTGTGGTTTCCTCTTGCACGCTTCCTTCATGGGCAAACGGGAGAAAGGGTCTGCTCAGCCAGCGGCGTCGCTCATCCTGCCTTCAATATACATCGGACCATGCTCAGCGGCGTCCTCCAAACCGTTCTTAACCGCAAGCTCCATAACACACGTCTTGAGCGTCGGGGCCTCACCAAAGGAGAATATCGACGGCGTCATCTACCACCGCATTTCCATCACCGACTCGCCCTCGTCGTCCATTTCCAAGGTCTGTGAAGAGGCATACACATTCATTGACATCGCTCTCAGGTTTCAAAATGAAACGGGGAAAATTCTGGTCCATTGCTCTGCGGGCATTTCACGCTCGCCAATGATCGTGGCCGCTTATCTCATAAAAAGGCGCGGCATGTCCTTAAGGGAGGCGTTGGGGCAGATTGTGGTCGCCCGCCCACAGGTGTCGCCTAACGCGGGGTTTATCGCGCAGCTCAAGGAGCTGGAGTTGGAGCTGCTTGGAACCGTGTCCCTGGACATCGACGAGCTTCCAAAGCGGGAGAAGGACCGCCTGGCACTTTTCACAGATAAGACCATCGGACAAGTCGAGGCAGGCTAGGTAACGATTCGGTTACAAGTCGCTCAAAACATCTGTTGAACCCTCTTCTTCTAGCCGCCATGAAAACTCCTCTGAATCTCTGGGCATCTCCGTTCTCAGAGTGCTCGTCGAAGGCACTCCGCGTCCCGACGTTGTACGCTTTCTTTTACGTGCCAAGCGACTCAGTCATCGGTGCCGTGCCGCGAACGATGACTCGCCCGGCCAGACTCGGCACAGGTGGTAGTCAAATTGATCTATGTTCTTTACGCCTGGATAGTGGCCTTCAAATAATGGAGGGCAAAGCTGTTCTCTGCATATTTCGCTGCGACAAGCGACGAGCTTGAGTTAACGCGACCTATTCACCTGACCGCGTTCTATCTCTCTTCCTGCCATCCTTTGAATGCCTGTCTCAGCTCTGGAATATGACTCATGCTGTCGCAATTCCAATCGTCCTCACTGTCAGCCACCTGGAGAAAGCACGTCCACGACAAGGACAAAATACATTTCAAGACGTACCCCGGGCTCGTGCATACGATAAACGACGATGAGGTGAACGATGTGTTGGCTTGGTTGGTTGAACAAACGGCTTAAAGAAGAAGAACGTGTTGCTCGTGTACCTCTTGTTTTCTTTCGTATGATGTTATCGTTTTCGTTGGGCGACCTGCAATCATGAAATGACAAGAATTTTAGTTCTGCGCTAATTTGCCGTCTCCGACTACGCTTCGGAAACGATATCTCACAAGCAGGCAGGTAAAACGCATAGGTGCACAATAATCAACAATCAGCAAATAACTTCTGGCTAGCATGTGAGGGGTGTGAGAGCCTACTCGCCTAATGAGTTCAGTTCACAAGGAGAAAGGGCATAGTGCACGTACCGAAATGGCGATAAAGATTGCCTCCATCTCCAGCGGCGTACGTCCCAGGTGGTGGGTTTCGATAAAATTTCGTAACACCTTCTCATTCCAATGCGCCATCCCCTCCAGATGCACCCCTTCAGTAACGCCAGCGATATCGAATGCCGTAGCACAATGGCTCATAGAGGGATTGCAGTCACGCAGGAACTGCTGGAGAGTGAGCACGGGGGGCGCAATGCTATTTTGCTTCTTTTCCGAACCGGGAGTGGCATCGATGGGCTTGTTGGTCGTCGCAACCACACGAGCCGGAACGGGTGTAGTATGAGCTGGGGTCGCTGGGACGGTGTGATTCGGTGGAGAAACCCCCCCAGCCGATGTTGCACCACCAACTTCTTGTCCAGACTTTGTAGGAGTAGGGAAGGTTGGCTTTTTGACACGGCGGGCGGCAGCAACGTCGGGGGTTAGGGTCGCTGGAACGGTGCGATTTGGTGTGTTTGGCACGTCGGGCATAGGCACATCCGACGGATTCGTGGTTTTGGCGCGGTATAAAGGCTTTGGTTTGGG
The DNA here is from genome assembly GCA_029233265.1 of Mycena alexandri. NCBI lineage: Eukaryota > Fungi > Basidiomycota > Agaricomycetes > Agaricales > Mycenaceae > Mycena > Mycena alexandri. Next base: position 141,084 of record JARJCM010000218.1, read on the forward strand.
ACGCTGGGCCTTGTCATCGATGTCGGTGGGGGGAGCCACAGGCGGCGTCGTGCTTGTTGCATGCTTATTCTGTGAGAGACTGTCAGTTTTAAACGACAAAGGTAGATACGAAGGAGCATACTTTGCTGGGAGACATCTTGCCGCTCTTTTGCAAGTAACTGTTGGCGTATCCCTCAAGATGGTTGATGCGGTCTTTGTAGTTTTCATGTTTTTCGTTGAAATAGCCTGGAAAGGTGGACACCGCCTGCAAGGGACAGAAGCCACCTGAAAAGACGACAAGTGCTGGTGCCCAGGGAACGGCATACCTTCTTGACAAAGTTCTTCATCGCCTCCGGCTGTTGAAATAGAGGGAGATTGAAATTGAAGGTTTCAGCCGCCAAGGGGCGGAGCGCTTTCTGTGCCCAGAATATCGGCTGAGTCCACTAGTTCATCCACAAAAACAAATATCTTACTTTGCATTTTTTGAAGATTGCAGGATGGTCTTGTAAACCCAGAGCCAGCGCGAATTTTTCACCATCCTTCAAGTTCATGGCGGGAATAGGTCAGCCAAGAAAGATGGCGAAGCATTCGACGATGGTGATCTACCGACAGTTTTTTACTCTGAGGAGAATCTGCAAAGATGTTGTTGAGGCCAAATAAGAGCGGGACATGGACCTACTACGGACGACCGGCATTGGTAGGTATTGCAGAGGAGCGAGGGAGAAAATCTCGGTGGGATAGGCGCCTGCGTGCCTGTATATACCGCCCGGTTTAAGCTTTCAGGGTCGAGCTTCCCAGGAATTGCAACCAGATTTTTGATTAAATAGAAGGCCCGCCGCCCGCGCAGTAAAATTCCTGATCAAAGAGAAAACAAAGAACGCCCACGAGCCTAAATTTGGACACCGGCACAAGGCGCAGTGCGCGGTGGTTCAACTTCAAGAGGCCGCTATCCTCACCGCTTACTCCCTGCACTCCCACTCCTTCCTTCCCGCTCGCCCATCGAGCTCCCCCCGCGCCCCCCACCGCCCATCGCGACCGAAATCCCCCGCGCGCCCCCCTCCTCTTCCAACTCGTCCTCGCGCATCTTGCGCGCCTGCGTGAAGAACAGCTTCGCCGGGCGCTCCGCAATGTTCTCGATAAAGTACGAGTTGCCGCGGGGGACCATGAACATGCCGCCCGTCGCCAGTACAACTTGCGTATCGGCTATGAAGACGTTCACTGCGCCTTCGACGACGTAGAAGATCTGCATCGCCAATCAGTGAGTTGAGTATGCAGGTCTCGTGGACAAGAGGGAGAAAAAGGAAACCCACATATGTATTATCCTTCGTGCCCTTGCCCGGCTTGCGCTTGCCAACGGGAATGACGAGCTGCCCCGCTGCCATAAAATCGCCGTCCCCAAAAATCTTCTCGAACGACCACGCGTCGTCCGGCCCCGACACCTTCGCCGGCTTGGGATCAAACATCTTCGCCGTAAACGCGACGCGCCGCGTGACATTCGCGGCAGTGTGGTAGTCCAACACCACCGCCGTCGGGCTCGTGTCGTCGTCCCACCCCGCCTCGGGGTTACTCGCGTCGATCTCGACGATGACCTCGCGCTCGATGATCTCGGGTGTGGCGCGCGCGGTGCTCGACCGCGCGCGCTTGCGCTTGGAGCCGGCGCGACGCGGGGCCGGGGGTTCCTCCTGGACGCGGATGATGTCCTGAATGTATGGGACCAGCCGTTTTTGGCCGGGCTCCCGTGGGGCGTAGACGTATCGTTCGCCCCGCCAGAAGGCGATGGGCGCGTAGGGTATGCGCTGCGAGCGGCGCACGCCTTCGGGTGCTGAATAGCGCGTAAGATGGGGAGTCAAATGAAATGAAAATTACGAGACGCGAGACGCACCGTCGCGATTTTCCTTCTGCGTTCGGGACTCGACAGTTTTCTTCGGTTTCGGGTTGGCTTTAGCCTTTTTCTTGGGCGGCGCAGGCTCCTCTTCCTCTTCGTCGGAAACAATGTTCCGTGCAATGTCATCCTCTATCTGCTGCTCTTCGTCTTCCTCGTCTACTGGCGGCAGGGCCCGGCCCTTTCCCTTGGGGGTTGGTGTCGGCGGTGCGGCAGCCTTACCCTTGCCCCTGGGTGATTTAACGGGCACTTCGTCGTCGGCATCGGCAAAAGATTCGTCTTCTGGAGGGTGGGTCGCCTTACCCTTACCCTTGGGCGATCTGACGGGCACATCGTCCTCGTCCTCCTTGTCGTCTGGGTAATAGTCATCCATGCCACCCACATCGTCGCCCTCGTCTTGCTCCAGCAACTCGCGCGCGGTAAGGGTCGTTCCTAAGCGCGAGGGTCCCGCGCGTCCAACGGACTTGCGCGCTCGCGGGGAGGGCACTGCGTCGAAATCAACCGCGGCGCCGCGTGAAACAGGACGCGACGAAGCAGTGGCGTGTGGAGTCGTGCTGTAGTGCACTGGGCCTGTCGCGATACGTGTCAACGGAAACTCTACCGTCTGAACAAAATGAACGCACTGTCCACGTCCATAGACACCTCCCCGCCTTCGTCTTCGTCTTCTTCCTCGTCGACTTGTTCATCATCCTCCTCGCCGCTCTCGCTAACACGCGGAATAGACTTTTTCTTGCGACGCGGGGGTGCGCGGCCATTGGCTTGACTGAGGAGGTGGTCGAATTTCTCATAGCCGTCGGCCGTGCGTTCGACGTGAGCTACTTTGATTCCTGTTTTCTTTCCGACGGAGAAATCGTCGCCGCGATATGGAACATGGGGCTTGCTGGTGGGCTTGTTGGGTGTACGCGCCATGAGGAACGCGTCAATTGAGGCCTATGGTAGTTTGTGTAGGAATGTGAGGGAAGGACGCGTGCAGACAACGTGCAGACAACGAGATGGAGACAACAGCTTTTACTTTGTCCCAGTTTGTCTGGAGCGTTGATCCAATTGATGCCTCCAACAAAGACGTTCGTTGAACTTCGCATGAGAACGTCTCCAGATAATTCAACTCTGTAACACCATTCTTTATTTATATTCCACGCGATTGCAACATGGACTCAACTTTTTTTCCTCCAAGTCGCGTCGCGTTACGGAAAATCATAAATTCCAGTCATCTATAGAACGGTTTTCAGCTCATTTGGCGTCTATTTTCTTACCCTCCACCCTTCCGAGTTACTCATCCTGCAAGCATTCGCTGAGCAACCATCCACAAGACCTCAAAAATAATTTCTGACCAATGTAGCTTACATCAACCTTTAGTAAGGGCTATATAAGGCAGCCCGAAGGCGAGAATTTTTTTTGGCAACCGCCCGCCAATGCCCTCGACCACCTCTTTCCTCAACCCCGCCGACGCCCTCAAGGTCCTCGCCGATTATTCTCGCAAGGATGGCCTCTCCGTCACCGAGCTCATGGACTCGCAAGTCCACGGCGGCCTCACCTACAACGACTTTCTCCTCCTCCCCGGTAAAATCGACTTTTCAGCCAGCCAGGTCCTCGCAGAGAGCCGTATCACCCGCAACGTCGTCCTCAAAACACCCTTCATGAGCAGTCCCATGGACACCGTCACCGAGAGCTCCATGGCCATTGCGATGGCGGTAGGTGCTCCTGAGCACCGCTCATTTTTTTCCCGCTGAAAAAAAATGACTCAGCTGCTCGGTGGGATCGGTGTTATCCATCACAACCAGCCGGCTGAGGACCAGGCCGCTATGGTGCGTGCTGTCAAGCGCCACGAAAACGGCTTCATCTCCGACCCCGTCGTGCTCTCGCCGACAAACACGGTCGAAGACGTCCTCGACATCAAAGCCCGTCTCGGCTTCTGCGGCATCCCCATCACAGGTTGGTCCTTATTCCCTTCTGTTTTTCTAGGATGAGCAACTTTATATCATAACCTTCGTTCTGCCGAGCCAACGCGTTTTTACGTGTGATATGCGGAGTCTTTTATGACCTCTGATTATTTCTCCTGTCGTGTGCCTGTCATTTTCTTGACTGTCGCTGACTCGTTTCCCTCAGACACCGGTTTCTGTGGTGGCAAGCTCGTCGGGATTGTAACCGCTCGCGATGTCCAATTCCGCAACAATTCGACGCCTTTGGCGGACGTGATGTAAGTTGCTCTTGCAACCGTTTATAGGCGCGACGCTGACCTGTTGCCAGGACCCGCGACCTCGTCACGGCGCAACAAGGCGTCACCCTCCTCGAAGCCAACGACATCCTGCGCGACTCCAAAATGGGCAAGCTCCCCATTGTTGACGCCGAGGGCTGCCTCATCTCCCTCCTCGCGCGCTCCGACCTCCTCAAAAACCAGTCCTACCCTCTGGCCTCCAAGAACCCCGAGAGCAAGCAGCTCTACGCCGCCGCCGCCGTCGGCACACGACCCTCCGACCGCGACCGCCTCGCCCTCCTCGTAGATGCCGGCCTCGACATTGTCGTCCTCGACTCCTCGCAAGGCAACTCGGTCTTCCAAATCGACATGCTCCGCTGGATCAAAGCCACCTTCCCCAAGCTCGAGGTCATCGCGGGCAACGTCGTCACGCGCGACCAGGCCGCCTCACTCATCGCCGCCGGCGCCGACGGGCTCCGCATCGGCATGGGCTCGGGCTCAATCTGCATCACGCAGGAGGTTATGGCTGTCGGACGCCCACAGGCCACCGCCGTCTTTGCCGTCGCCGAGTTTGCTAACAGATTCGGCGTGCCGGTCATCGCGGACGGCGGAATCAGCAACGTGGGGCACATCGTCAAGGCGCTCGCGCTCGGTGCCGGCGCAGTGATGATGGGCGGGCTGCTCGCGGGCACGGAGGAGGCGCCGGGAGAGTACTTTTACCATGAGGGCAAGCGCGTGAAGACGTACCGCGGGATGGGCTCCCTCGAGGCGATGGAGCAAGGGAAGCCTGCGCCTGCGGTGAATGGGAAGGGGAAGAAGAGCTCGACACTTGAGAACGCGGCGACGTCGCGGTACTTTTCAGAGAGCAGCGCGGTCAAGGTCGCGCAGGGTGTAAGCGGCGACGTGCAGGACAAGGGCAGCGTGCGCGCGTTCCTGCCTTATCTGTACGTTGGCGTGCAGCACTCGCTCCAGGACATTGGGGTGCGTAGCATTAGCGAGCTGCGCGAGGGTGTCAACGCTGGCTCTGTTCGCTTCGAACTGCGGACCGCCAGTGCGCAGGTCGAGGGCGGCGTGCACGGGTTAAATTCGTAAGTCATTTTATTTCCAGTGGGTAGGCCAACGAGCTCATGTTCTTTATAGGTATAAGAAGCGCCTGTTCGCCACGGCCTAACTAGATTTTATCGGCCAGGTTCATCTATGTTGTAGCGATAGATTATCTACATTCCAACCACAGTACCTATTACTACCTAACCAGCTTCCTCTTGCTGGGTAACTTGGCAGCTCCTTGGTCCTGGGTCGAATCCAAATGGTGAGGGGCTTGCATTAACTTTCAATTTGTACAATTTGAATCTGCACCATAAGAGCGTCGGCGCACTAAACGCAGCTCATAACTGGTGCTATTATGCGTCGCGGCATTGGAAGAGAGTTTATGGTCCTGAAGAGATGCTGAGTTTTGGTCAAGCTAGGGGGGATGAGATGTAATATCGACCGTCCAGTACAGCGAATGAGATTTCAGCGCTTTGCTCACAGCATAGGACCGCTTGAGCTTGACGCTGGCGACGGGTGGGGGCGGGCGGCCCCTCGCATTGGCTTGCCGGGGGTTACCTTTGTTGAACTTTTCATTGAGCGAGCCCCGCATGTTGCTTAGTTGTTGCTTAGTTGTCGCTTCGACCTGAGCTCAACCACAAGGCGCTTGAGTCCAAATGTACCATTCATTCATCGTTGGCATTGATTTGACGAGCGCAGACAATGCCGGAGAGACTCGACTCACCAAAATGATCATGAATCTCCCAAAGCATGCGCGCAGCAGGGCTCGTGTTGGCGTTATGAGGTCGTTGAATCATTGCCAACGCGCTTGCGCTCGCTGCCCATTGGGTCAGATTAGGTCGTGGGGAAGAGCTCCGTTGCATGGTCAATCCAACTTGGGGTCACAGGCATTCACGCTCCGTCCACATCTTTGAGTAGTGTTGTGGGGCTATTTTCTGGCTTGAAGATACACTACGTTGCGGAAATGTTGGCCGCCGGAGGTTGTCCATAGGATAAATAAAACATGTAAAGTGAACGACGAGCAGGTGGGGTTGCTGTGGGAGAAAGAAAATTGACACCCGAAGCGGCGATCACGGAAGTATCCGGCGGGGGCAACACTAAGAAAAGTATCCTCCCCAATCCCGGAACGCGAGGGTGGTAAAAAGTTCCTTATGTCGCCTGCAATGCAATTCATGGAGGTACAGTTTTTTTGGTTTACTAAGTACAGAAGGCGTCGGGAGAATCCGATGATCAAACGGGATCCAATATCGTATCCCAAAAAGCGCATGGGCCATCCTGTAAAGTGAATTGAAAGATAGTTTGTAGAGACGGATATACACGCACGATGGAATCGCTCTTCACCGTCTGGACGACATTGCTCGTCGCAACGTTCCCGTTGTACGCAAGCTTCGCCAGAGTGGTCGTCAGTGGCCCAGGGATGTACTTGGGCCAGTTGGCCGCCGGCGCGACTGTGGGATTCTTGACGAAATTCGCGACGATCGCTTGCATCGTGTGCGAAAGGGTGACCTCAGAAGCTGTGGCCGTCGCGGGATTGAACGTCCCAAAAATCTCGGGAACTAGCCATGACCAGTGAGTTTTAAGGGCGCGTTCGATAGCGGGAAGCGCACGTTCAGAGGAGTGCCATGCCCCAAGTCCAGGGATGATCTGGAGATCTGCAAAAACTGGGCCTACGCGCGGATACCGTCTGATCAGTAGCGGAGTGGCACATAGCAGAGGATCACTGGCCGTAGCTGTACCGGTATACGTTTGTTACGCCCGCACCAACGGCGGCGGCGCTCCAGAGCTGGGCTGGGCTAAGAAGTCTTTAGGAGGGGGGGGGGCAACGATTGAAAAATCACCCACCACAGAAACTCAACATCTTTGATAATTTCTTAGTCTCTCTTGACAGACGCTCTATCAATACCTAGCTCGTACCTTTAATAATTTCTTGGATTATGACAGTGTCATTCAAGCCAGGGTAGAGGGGTCGAACTTCGGCAGCAGTTATGAGCCCGCCACCAGTGGTTTGGAGAAACGCGTTGAGGTCTGTGAGCCCGACCGCGAAGGCGGTGCCGTCGTTCTGGGTGTTTCCAATGATGAAAGGTACTCTGGCGGTTAACCCCGTCCGTATACGCTCCAGTGGATCGGCAAATAGAGTGACACTAAACACTTGTACTAAGTCATCGATAAATACTTGGAAGTGAACGACATACTCGTCGACAACGGGTGCAAATGTGCCTCCGGTGGGTCCGTTGGTGAAGTTCCGGATTACCGTCGCAGACACTTGCTTGAGGCACGCAAGCCTTACGGGACCGGTAATGATTCCACATCCAACCGCCACCGAGAAGTTGTTGAATGCAGCAAAAGGCGTAAGCGCCAGAGTCGTTACTTGGGCTCCGGACAGCATTATCGCCGCGCGGAATGGTGCATCAGCGGGCGAATGCCTCTGAATCGCATAGCTGGCACTTTGCGCCCCAGCCGATTGTCCCTTTGTGTTGCGAATTGAGTTATTTTCAGCATTTGCGTACGACACAACTAACCATTATTGTGACTTGCTTTGGATCTCCACCAAACCTTGCAATATTTTGTAACCATTAGTGTGACTTGCTTTGGATCAACCAAACCTTGCAATATTTTGCTGAACCCATTGAAGCGCCAGTTCTAATGGGATGGTTGCATCACATTCAAAGAATATATCCTTTGACCTACCTTGGTCCAAGAAACCGAGGTTGTTTCCCGCAAGGGGAAGATCTGGACTGCCCGGGAACCCAAATACATTGGTCCGGTAGTTGAATGAGACTACAACCACGCCTTGATTTGTCGCGAATGATGTTCCATCGTAGGTGGGTAGACTCGCTGTTCCGAAATCCAAGGCGCTGACGGGTCGTACATTCATACGCCGAGTAACTTGATTGCAAGGGACGTTACTCACCCGCCGTAGAGCCACACTAACACCGGGAGTTTTTGGGTGAAATTTAACGCAGGAGTCCAGACGTTTCTGCAAATAGCCAAGGTTGGATTTTGGACACGCAACATGAGAATGAAATGATCACAGGAAAAGACAATCCTCGCTCTCCGGGGGAGGGGGGTTATTGAACAGGAGTTGGTCAACCTGAGAACTCGCAAAAGGGAATTGTTGCAAGCACGATGGGCCAAGAGTCGTGGCAGTTTGAAGGGCGGGGGAAATAAACGGCACAGGCGCTTCCCAGCGCAGTTGCCCGGTCGGAGGTTGTGCAAAACGCTAAAACTTCGTCCACAGAATGGAAGTAAAACAGGGAGGTGACTTACAACGCCTTTAAACGACGAAACTGGGGAAACAGATGAGCGACAATTTGTTTCGTTCTGTGAAACAGTGGACCTCCGTTGCTCTGGGTACCTGACAGGATCCCTGAAGTCGTGGTGACGAGGACCGGGACAGCCAGGCAGACGGAAGCGTAGCCAGCTGAGACGAGAGCAAGAGAAACTCGCATTGTGCAAGGTATGATGCTCAAGATTCCGGGGGGAAGTAACAGCCTCTTAAGTGGTTTGAAATGTGAATGGCCCGTGAAAGTCGACCGGCTAAGGGATTCGATGAAGGCAGCAATGAGAAATGAGGCGGGTGCAATTATGTTGAACCAGGATTCGCGGTTGCAGTTGAGGTGAACATTTTTTTCTAGAGAGAGTCGTTCACAAGGAGATAAAATACATCCGGGCTGTTGCACATGCTCAAAACTGGGTCACAAGCAGCGCCAAAAAGGAGAGGCGCGTCGAAATCGGTCGAGTTTTCGAATCCGTCGTAAACACGGACACGATTTGTACTTCTGGGCTCCAGAAGAAGGGATAGGATTGCCTGAGTAGTCCCAAGGAGCCAGAGAAACTCTCTACAGGAGAAAAGCGGCTGAGGGCGCAAGCAAGGGTCGGAAATTCAAAGTAAGAGCAATTATAAGCGAATCTTCGCCTCGCACGAGGAAATTGAGGGTAGTAAGGCGGCGAGAAGAAATAAGTAGAGACACCAAAGAAACATTCGATAGTAACTTGCTGAGAGCGCTGATGAAAGAGGTTGGGAAGAGGAACCGGCACTCCGGCCCGCGCGGAACAAACATGAACAGCGGCCATCCTGGCACTTTTGTTCTCAACGATAACGATAACTCAAACTTGAGGAGCGTTAAACTACTTTCTTTGAACGTCAATCGTTCCGCGGCACTCATTCATGTCACCTCTCATTAATGTTACCGACATTGCGCTGCTATTATGAGGTTAATCCGCCAGTATCGGCTTTACCTGCATCGCCGACACACTGCTAGCAGCGACCATTGAACAGACGTGCTCGACCTTTAGACTTTCATACGATCTGTTGAGTCATAGGCAGCTACCTCAGGTCAAACTCACGCCTCGTCTTGGCCGAACTCCGGGTTTCATTTCTCGTGGACTTCACGCCTCGGGAACATACAACCGGACACAAACCTTACAGCAGATGTGTCGACGCTGATCTCATCTGCCGGCCTTTCGTTCGACGTCGCCAAAGCCTGCCGTCGGCACCTGCGCCGAGCGAATCTTGTTGTTCGATTTGGCGAGGGTCAAGAGGCCCGAGGCGTTGATGGATGTGTACAAGGTGAATGGATTACTACGCTCGACCTATTTCCAGCTAATCCCGGCCAGTAGGACAGCCCTCGTTGCTGATCGGAGCAGGGCGATTGAATCTGTGCTGACCAAGCAATTTTTCCGTGCTCACCAAGCCATTATTCAGGTTCGATGTCTATCCACAGTATTGACAGTATTATAAGCGGCGGACAAACTGGAACGGCCGTTTCCTCTTCCTTTCCCCCTCTCTTCACCTTCGGAACATTATAATGGGCTTCGACTTAATTCGAGACTCGACCGTTGGTCAAATCATCAACTATTTGTCTTCCGGTCGTATTTTGCCATACCCCGAACAACTTCCGGGATATGTGGTGCCGCGGCGGTACCTGGCTGCCCCGTCTGACGAAGAGAGGCAAAAGGAACTCTCGGGCGACACCACACCTTCCGCTTCATCATCCCTCGCAACGCTTACAGCGGCGCCAGGATCCCGCCCGACGATTCCGGGACCTCTCATGACGCCGGCATCCATCGCAACGCTTACAGAGGCGCAGGCTGAAGTCACCGAAAAACCTACGGACCATGGCGATGTCGCTGATCCCTTTCTCGTTGACTGGGAAGAGAATGACCCTGAGCATCCAAGGTCAGTTTTTTTTTTCATTTCTTTCGTCTTCGCTGCTAAAATTCGACCTCGACAGAAATTGGTCTTCTCGAAAACGCATTTTCGTTGCCTTTTCGATTTCCCTTCTCACCTTCAGCGTCTACATTGGCAGCGCTATCTACACCTCTTCCATTCCCGGCCTAATGGTAGAGTTCAATATCTCACTAGTTACGGCAACACTTGGACTCACCTTGTATGTCCTTGGTGAGCCTTTTGTGGTTTTGCCCCAGGCGCCCTGGATGAACGCCTTGTAACGCAGCCTACGGAATCGGGCCCATGTTTTTGACGCCGCTGCAAGAGCTCCCTTTGCTCGGTCGCAACCCAGTGTATATGATCACCCTCTTCCTCTGGGTTATACTGCAAATCCCTATCGTCACTGCGAAAAACTTCAACACGATCCTTGCCATGCGCTTTTTGACGGGGCTTTTCGGCAGTCCCGCCCTCGCCACTGGGGTACGTCGCCTACCTTTGGGGCTCTCCTTCATACTAACGACTCCGTTACCAGGGTGCGTCAATGGGCGATATTTTTGACGAATCAAAACACCCGTATGCAATTGGTGCGCCCCCAGTCTCTCCCTCGAGTCGAAAAGGCACAGTTGTAACGCTCCAGGCCATCAGGTGTATGGTCTCTTGCTGCCGTCCAAGGCCCAATCCTTGGTCCCGTCATCGGAGGGTTCGCTGCGCAGGCAGAGTCGTGGAAATGGCCAATACTGGAACTCATTTGGCTCGGCTCATTCTCCTTCGTGTTCCTCTGTTTGTTCCTGCCGGAAACTCATGGACCAACCATATTAATTCGACGTGCGAAGCGCCTACGAGCGCTCACGGGGAACATGGAACTCAAGACGGCGACTGAGCGCGCTGACCAAACTATAACATTGGGGTCGCAGGTATATACAGCGCTTGTGGAGCCGCTGATTATCTCCTTCGAACCGGTGGTGTTGTTCTGCGATGTCTATATGGGTTTTGTCTGTGAGTCGTCGTCCGGCCGTTGCGACGGTAACTCTAACGCCTTCGCAGATGCCATGTTCTACCTGTGGTTCGAAGCGTTTCCGTTGGTATTCACCGATATCTATCACTTCAACCAGGGAGTCGGCGGACTGCCCTTCCTCGGCTTCATGGTGACTGGAACCGTTACTGTACGCTCCACCACCTCTGGATTTTTTTTGGTCTATCGTTGACACCCACTCCAGTACGGGCTCTATTGTTTATACAACATTTATCATATAAACCCCCGAATCGCCCGCGCTGCTGCGGACAACAAGGAACTCGCTCCTGAGGTCAAGTTGGAGATCGGCCTGTTTGGCAGTATTTTCATACCGACGAGCATCTTGATATTCGGCTTTACATCCAAGGCCAGCATTCACTGGTAGGCATTCTTCGTTCTCTTGGACCAATTAAAGGCCTGAAAGTGCTCTGTAGGATTGTTTCCGTCATAGGGGCTTCGCTATACCTGCCCGGGATTTATCTGATTTTCCAGAGTCTTGCCAACTACCTTACAACGGCTTACCCCGGGCACGAAGCGTCAGTGTTGGCAGCCAATGCTCTATATCGTTCAGTGATAGCCTCCGTCTTTCCGTAAGTGACTTTCATGGGATCGTCCAGGCCGTACTCAACAATTCTGTAGCCTCTTCGGACGGCCGTTCTTCCGGAACTTGGGCCTTGGTCCCGGTTCGGCGCTCCTCGCGGGGTTGGCCTTCCTCCTCATGGGACTGTATTGGGTATGTGATTTTAGTTTCTTTACTGTACACTTCTCAATCGGGGTTCCCTTTTCAAGGTGCTTCTGAAATATGCGCACATTATGCGCAAAAGGTCCAAGTTTGCCCGAAGCGACTAGTAGCGTTAATTTCTCTCCATAGACCGTAACTCGTACCTACCCACACTATTCATGCGCATGCGCATAACCACTGTATCACATTCAAAGTTTTACCTTATCGGACTTACTGTATTGGAATCGCAAGCCCTTAGAGCTAACTAAAGATATCATCTTGAGACTGGAGAGGAATCCCAAACCTTTAAATATTTTCCGACTCGAGAAGGTGGGCCACTGGGCCGCCCCGCGCCGGCAAAAGCCCGTGCCACACACGAACACACAACTCGCTCTCAAAATGGACGTTGACCCAGCACCAGCAGAGGAGGCTCAGTTCTCGCGGGAAAAGGTCAGATTCACTCTCTAATCCTCGAAACTACTCTTATATGACCTCAGACGTCCCCCTTCCTCATCCGGACGTTCTTGAAGATCGGTAGTTTCCACAGAATCACACTGTTCGAGGATGGAACCCTCCCGACGACAGACGAGCAGCAACTCTTCACATGGTACAGCTTCGCACATTATTCCCTCTCACTTATTCATTCGTACACCAGGAAAGATGCGACTCTGCGCGAAATCCTGACTACTCTTCGCAACACCGCGCCGCATGTGGCTGAATATCGACACCCACTTGCGCGTTTCTCGTTCCGCACCGTGTATGTCGAGCAAGGCAGTCGCGGCCGCTTCGTCTCAAAAGACCTCGGGATGGTTTACTCGCGCGATATTCTCGGTGAACCAGGGACACTGACCTCTACCGCCCCTCGGCTTCTCGAGGACGCATTTGACACCCCCGTCGAGCGCGAACGCGAACGCGAGGAGCGCACGCTAGATGATCTGCGCTTCGTCCCAGGAGATTTCCTCCTTATCGCTGTTCTACTCCCCAAAAGTGTAACACTGCCAACAGAAATTAGCATCAAGGGTGCGGCTCCTGCTAATGGCTGGCGTACCGGGCCTGGTGTGGGATCGACAAAAGGCGACAGTGGCTGGGGAAGTGCGGGCGCGGGCCCGCTGCCCTCCGGCACAGCCCCAGGAGCTGGGCGCGGTGGTGGACACTGGAGAGGCGATTCGACTGCTACGCCGCGTGGCGGCCGAGGTGGAGGTCGCGGTGGAGGCGATGTTGGTCGTGACCGGGATCGAGACAGAGACCGGGATCTTGAAAGGCCAGACCGACGTGTGCCTCCCCCGAGACGGAACAGAGAGTCTCCGCCTCACCGCGGTGGATGGGGAGATCGGGGCGGACGTGGACGCAGAGGGGGTAGGGATTCCCGTTCGCGCTCGCGATCCCCACCACCCCCGAGGCGGCGACGCGACTAGGTATCTTGTTCTGCAGCTCGCTCATTTTGCCATTTATCTGCTACACCTTGCGACTGCCTTGCCCAGTACTCGTTGTGTACAGAAAAATAATATCACTTTGTATTTCTGAGGTGCATTTTGCGAAGGTATCTAATTTGGCTGCAACGTAACGAAAGGTTTCTCCTCAACCATGTATCGGAAGGTTCCAAGTCTACACAGTCTATAATGCGCTATGACTGGCCTGTGCCGGATGACCTTTCAGACGACTACTGGATGGATGACTGGCCTCTGCGTGCTACTGGGCGGAGGAGGGACCGGGGTCGGTGGCGCAAGTAGCTCACCGTGTCGTGAGTGTCAGCCAACGCGGCGCGCGTTTCTCTGCCAACACGTCCTTGCGACGCAGAAAGTGAGGGAGAATCCACCCGACCTCAGAGAAATCCTAGGCTTCTATTCCTGGATTTCTGACGCGACTGATGGAGCGAACCGTGAGGTCAAACCTGGAACTTCCTGGGATGGCTGGACCTTGACTCGGAAGCACCGAAGAAAAGGAGAGAAAAGGGGTGAAGCACCAGTCTTGTTTTATCGAGCAGGGCTGGATCTTCACGGGCAGAAAGTTAGACTTCAATGACTTGATTGGCTTGGGCTTTGAGTCCCCTCCCCAGGTACTTCTAACACTCTCCGGCGCACATTTTACTTACTCTGACTTTCTCAAGCTCGGAGTCTTCAGACCCCCAGCTAGACCTTCGCCGGTTTGACCCCCATATAAGGTCGACCGTTTATTTGAAATGAAATTCTTCATCCAAGTCGTCGACTAGCACGTCGACGACAAGTCATCCATATATCCAATTCACGCCGCTGAGGATACTCGAAACCCCGATGATTTATAAGAATGACATGAAGTCGGAGGGATTGACGGATGGGGAGCGGCAGAGGCTCGGAATTTTTGTTCCAGACCGGGAAATCGAGCGAGCGGCACTGGCATTGGAACTCACTGAGGCCGGGCGTCATCCCAGAATTCATACCATGCTGGCTGGAATCGATCGCCAGTGAGCGCTTGAGCCGTTGTTTAGAACGATTTCCTTATCCAGGGAGGGGGGGTCTGTGTGTAGTCTTAGGGGTCGTGGGAACACAGGACTCACGTTACGAGAGGCGGAACGCGGTCAGGTGACCAGTCGCGTCAACCGCGTCAATCGAATTTCCGCACTCACGGCCACGGAGGGGAAAGGAAAGCGAGATAAATTCTAGTATAACCTCTACAAATAAAATATCCACATCTCCTAGAAAAGCAGCGTCCCCACCGCCAGCGCAGCAAGCAGCCCCAACACCACCGTCGTCCGCCCCGGCCCCTCGTGCGCGAACAACTCCAACCATAATAAGGGCCCGAACACCACGCAGGCAGTGTAGAACTATCAAACACAATTCGTTCAGTTTAAAGGGGATAAGCGGGAAAGACGAAGAGACGCACCACGCGAACACTCTTCCACAGCAAAAACGGGTACTGATGCAGACTCGCGGCGGCGTACCGCGGCTTATCCTCCGGGCGTCCGGGCACGGGCTGCGGGTGCGTGAACATGACCCAGATGGAATAGAATGCGACGGAGAAGAAGTGGTACGTCAGCAGCGCGGGGGACGGCGCGAGTCTGTATTATGACAGGTCAGTCGGCGGAATCTGAGTGCGCCGGAAGACGACGTACGCAGAGAGAATGGATACGGGCCCGTTGACGCATTCGCCGCCAAGCTCGAAATATTTGAAGCAGCCCGTCCGCAGGACCTCGAGTTCCGGGGCTGCAAATGCGTCAATAGTCGTTCGAGTTGAACGAATAGAGAGGACACACCATCGGCGCCAAACAAATCGTACAGCGCGACACTCAATATATTCACCGTCGACGCAAGAGCCTTTCGATCCCGACACCAGCGATTCAGTGCATGCTGTACTGCGCTCAAGTCGTTCAGGTCCGAGACAGCTGCGAGGAGAGGCTGCAGCACGACGATGTCGCTCAGCGCAACGGTCATGCCGCCGCCCGTCAGCGGATGCCGCATGTTCCACGAATCCCCGATGAAGATGACGCCGGGTTTCGAAGACGCGCGGCCCTGGGGTATGGTGGGGAGGTACGAGTTGGGCATTCGCCGCAGACGGTCCTTGTCTAGCGCGTTTTTCAGGGGAAGCTGGACAGAGGCGGGGAGTTGCGGAGCGATGTTGGCGAGGATGTGGGCCTTTTTACAAAATAACTATGAGAAGGTGAAGGTGCGAAAAAGAATAAATGGCTCGCCTTAAGGTCAGAGGGAATGGGTTGCTTCACATCTATGAGGATTCGCGTGTCGTGCCGCGATATTCGGTACATCAAGACAGGGCCAGAACCCTTGATCAATGCAACGGTGCCGTGGTCGGGTATGGGCAAGACAGCGTCCTCGAGAATCGCACCAATAAAATGGCTCTTCGTGGTCGACTTTGCACCAGCACCCAAAACCGACGTCCGGAAGTTCGAGTAGCACCCATCCGCAACGAAGACGAGGCTCGCGTGGAACGACTTCTTCTCCTCCATGCCCTTGAGTGACGCCCGAATGCCAATAACTTTGCGCGCGGAGGAGTTGTCCTCAATCAAGTCCGTTACCGTCCCCTCAATGAGATCCACGCCTGGGGCTCGACGCGCTGCAGCCCTGAAGGAAGTTGAGTACACCATTGGCCAGACATCTCCGTCGTGACGCACCGCAGATTCATAATAAGTCGCCCATGGTGAAAAGACCGGCCTTCGTGTCCTCTAGGATAAGGAATCTCTACAATCTTGCCCGCGTCGGCGACACAATAGCCCTTGACCCGCGCCGCATCAATATTTTCGAGGACAGACTCAAGACCAAGTTTTTTGAGGGCGTCAACGCCGCCTGGCTGCATAAGCTCGCCGACAATGCGGTCTGGCTCATCGAGGGAACGTTCAAGGAGTGCTATGCGAAGGGGCGGGTTGCGCGGGGATGTAGCAAGGGCATGGGCGAGCGCAGAGCCCGCGACGCCTGCGCCAACGATGAGCACGTCGTAGCGGTCCAGCATTTTCGAGGTGAAGGTGAAGTGGAACGACCATTTTATTGATTTCTGCCAGTGATTTCCGATCGCCGCTTATGTACACATCCAGACTCGCAATCGTACCACAACATTCCAGCCAGCTCTGGTCTCCGATCCAGCCATTTATTCGTCCGTCTACAATGGTATATAACGCCGGCGTCGCGGACAAAAAAAAACAATGTTATTCGACTTCAAATTCCACCGTACGCGTCCTCCTCGTTGTACTCCGGGTGCGGGTTCGGAAACTCCGCACGGTGCTGCTGTGATAATGGGCGCGCGCTGCCTTGATACTCGAATGCAGCGGTGGTGGGGACGGCAGTGGGGTACCCGTGGTGCGGATGCGGTGAGTAAATCTGCGGTGCCGGCGTGGGCGGAGAGTAAATCTGCGATGCAGGTGTCCGCTGTCTCTGCATATTATATTCGGCCGGGTACGCGCTTGGCTCGGGTGTGTAGGTTGCCGAATACGCTTCGGGTGGGTAGGACACGGGCGTAGGTGACGTTTGGTATCCGCCGGCCTCGGGGTAAATCGGCGTCTTCTGCTCGGTGTACTTCTGGAATGCCTCTGGGTTGAAGTTGATCGACTCTCTGGCCTTGGCTCTTGTGCGGTTACGATTCCAGCGGCGCTATTCACTTGTTGAGTCTCGTTTATGAACAGGCACATGGTCTTACCAGGAAGAACCCAATAATCAACGCAAGCGAGAGTACCCCAATCAACACGCCCGCAACTATCCCAACGGTCGAACTGGTCGTCGGAGTGGCCGAGGGGGAAGCTGATGGTGAAGATGCGGAGGCGGGGGATGCCGTCGGTGTGGCGGTTATGGTCGTGGCCACTATGGGAGTGGTAGGCTGTTCGTTTCAATTTAAAACAAATTGCTATGCATCTCCGATTCCGCACTCACAGTGGTCGGGGTAGAGGAAGTGGTGGGGATGCTGGACGACGACGACGACGGCGACGGCGAACTCGAAGTCTAAACCGCCAGTCAGATAAAAAGCGCGACGGAACTCGCCGGTGTGCCAGAAACGCACAGTAGTAATATCGGACGAGGTCGAAAATATGGACCCGATAATCGAGGTGAGCCCGCCAAGTGGGTCGGTGACAATAGGAGCCGTCGGCGTGGTGGTGGTCGCTACATCTGCCGCAGTCGCCGTCGCAGTAAGCGGCGCTGTGCCCGTCGCCGTGTCCGTTCCAGGGCCAAGAATGCCTGTGGTTCGCCCAAGGATTCAGAATATTTTCCTCCAACCCAACCGACGCCAGGGGTTCTTCGATAGCGCATGCTTACCAGTTGGCAAGAGCTGCTTGCGGTAGTGAACGACGGGCACATGCATGGTATAGTGTAAAGAGCGTGGTGAACGTTGTGAGTGAGGCGGGGATGTGAGAACGAAAAGCTCGGAACTCAGGAGTCCACGTTATTATTTTGACAGTTGCTACTCCACACCGGAAGCATGTTGACATGCGATCACCAATTTGGTATAGCTCCTGAAATGGCTACTTGGACGAGTGGCCGCTTTTGGAAGAGAAGCCCAGTTTCCCTGAATTCGTGAACAAAATGGCGGCGCATTCAGCGCACGGGGAGCAGAAAAATGCAAGCACCAAAAGGAAGGCGAAGGAATCCGATCATCAAAGCTGAAGATTAGATGAACAATTCAAAAGAATTACTGTACTACACTGAACCCTCGTCCTGCTGTTATTTAGAGGTCCAAAGTATGGCCCAACCAGTCATCATTGACGTCACCGTCAGAGACCCCGTAAAATAATATCAAGTTCACTCGGCGAGAGGACATAGATGCTTTACATTGCCGGAATCTCGACCACACGCTTCCAAAGCCAAGGCAAATTGCGCTATTCAGATGACAACGGCGTTTTGGAATGGACTTTGAGATGGAGGCGGACCGCGGTCAAGAAGAAACCCGACTGTCATTTCTCGGGCTGGGGCGTCCGAGCTTGCAAGCGTAAGCTATCAAGTATTTAAGTCAGCCTGTGGGCATCATCGCAATCGGAATTGGACCCACTGCATGCGCGCAATCTGTGATTTTCTTGCTAGTCGCCTTTCCGGCTTTCACAGAGAGGATATGACGCAGGGAAGTGAGGGCATTGAATTTGTGTGCATCGGTGGGCGGGTTGCGCTGCCGTGGATGGGATGGGATCAATAGACTTGAAGCAATAGCGAGGGCATCGAGGCCGGACTGGGGAGGCGAGGGACGGGCGGACAGATGAATGTTTCGGACTTTGTTGAATGCATTAGCAACTTGCAAGGGAAGCAGTGAATGTGAATAATATTGGCGAGGGAAAGGGCCGTCAGGCCCGCTTTTAGGGCGTCACGGCTAGCAAACGGTAGAAATACTTGCACCAAATTATCGATGTCCCGACGAGCCTGCATAACCCGTTTCTTTTCTTCAACGGTCCATGGAGCCTTATCGCCGTCTGGGACCTGCAGGAGCGGGCGGCAAGTCGTCAGAACCGAGATGGACGCGGTCGAGGTCAGTACGGTACACCTGCTGGATCGCAGGCTCTGTGCGAACGTTAAATGGAACTCGGGGTAAGTCGAGACCAAGATTTACGCTTTTCCTGTTCTACTAGCAGCGAGCACGCGATTTGGATACTGGGAGGCACGATGTGCGCTCCGCGTTTAAGGTAATGTGTGGGTCGAAGAGCATTACGGGTCAAAGCTCATGGAGAAGCACACATTAGTCAAGCCCAACGTCAATCAGCGATCGCGATTTGATGGCAAGTTTTTTTTGGCTATTTTTGGTTTTCGGTATTCGCAATCTCCACTCACCTTCGAACTTAAGGAGCCAGGTTTTAAGGAATAAGAAATTAGGAATTTTGTGCACTGGAAGATAATCCATGTTCCCTACGACCGCCCACCCTTCTTCTTCTTATTAACCACCTTGAATCCACCCCACTCCGACGATGCAGGCGGCTTCGGCTGCGCCTTCACCACGTCTGCTATCGAGACCGGCTTACCCGCACCTGCCCCTGTAACAGACGCGCCCTTCGGCCGCGCCGCTGCATCCGACTTGCGCTTACTCACAAACTCGGCCGCGAACCGCCGGCCATCGAGCGTCGTGCTATTGGCGTATATCAGGTCCGAAATAAGCTCGACGGTGGACACGTCGGGGTCAAGAGGGAACGAGAGGAGCATCGACATGATTTCCTCGACTAAAAAAAATGACTGAGTGAGATTATGAAAGTCAGCAATAGCGGAAAACATACCGTTGACAGAGTTATTCAATCCCTTCAACGAATCGTTAAGCCACCTCACGAACTCGTGAGACGCCGTCGCGGGGTAGTCCTCGACTCGTGGAGCAGGTGCTTTAGCTGGCGCTGGGGCAGGGCGCGGTGCCGCAACGCCGTTGGCGCGCGGAACGGATGTACTGGTCGAAGAAGCCGCAGTGGTTACGGGCGGGCGAACAGGCGCAGGTGCAGGATTACCGGGCTGCTTAGCACCAACCGTGGTCCAAGCAGCGCCCGGGGTAGGCTGTGGAGGTGCAGCCTAACGAGCATTAAGCAACTTCGTCCGGGAAACATGGGAAATAAACGACATACCTTGCTTGTGCTCTCAGCGTACGCCCGCCGGGCCGCCGCTGCCGCTGTTTCCTTGGTGGCCATCTTCTTCCGCTTCTCCTCCTCCTCCTGAATCTCCTTCATCGTCTTCTTGGTGGAATTAGGTTTCGTCGCATTAGTCCACACCGCCGGAGCACCTCCTGCCGTCGTCGGGCTGGCAGCGGTCTCCTTCGCAGGCGCAGCTCGCGCACCAGCCTGAGACGTCGGAAGCCCCCATGAAGCAGTAAACGGCTGCGCCTCCTCGGGCGGCGGAGCCGTGGACGACGAAGCGCGCACCGCACGGTCCCGATCCCGTTCCGCGGTTTTGCGCGCTTCAGCCTTCTTCGCCTCCGCGTCCTGGATATCCCGCAGACTCAGCGTCACCCCCGAGGGCTTGGGCCTCTTCGCCTCCTCCTCCTTCGACCAAGCTGCTTTTGGCGGCACGGACGAGGCGCTCTCGGCAGCGGGGATAGTCGGTGCGATCGGAGGTTGCACAACCGGCTGAGCGATAGACTTGGTCCTAGTCTTGATAGCAGTAGGCTGTGGGGGAGCGGCAACAGGCTTGGCCGGAACCTCAGGCTCAACCTGCTGGACCACCTCGTTCGCGACCACCGGAGCCTTTGCCGCGTCCTCGGGAGGGCTTGTGAATTGCTGGTTATGCTGGCCCAAGTTGCTGATAGTGAGACTGTGGCCCCGCTCCTCCTTCCAGTTCTGCTCATTGACCACACCGTGGGACGCAGCAAACCAGGGCGACGGTTCGTGGGGAGCAAGAGGGACGGGAGCAGGAGGGGCCACAGCCGCTGTGCCCCAAGGCGAGGCCTGCACGGGAGGACTAGGGCCGTTATTGGTGGGGAGAGCAGCCGGACGGACGGTGTCAAACGGTGCAGCTCGTCGCGCCGCAGAAGGATCCGGGATGGCGCCCCAGGGTGACTGGGTAGGGGCTGATGGTAAGCCTGAATTTTGAGCGCCGGGTTGTGGCAGAGCGGGTTTCGGGGCTTGACCGAATAAATTCGGAGCGGCCGCCGGAGACTGAGGCGCATACGGGTTTGCATGCAAGTGCGAGGAGTATTGCTGTCCCGGGCCAAAGGAGGCATTATTAAGTTGCTGGTAATTGGCAGGCGCGACGTCACCAAAGGTAGTAGAGTGACCGAAACCACTTCCTTGGCCTAACCCTCCCGCGAGGTTCGACGAGGACCCAAAGTTCCCGTTGAGCGCGTCGAAGGAGGACGCGAGTGGGTTGCTAGACGACGCTTGCCAGGGTCCTTGTGAAGGGCTGTACGATCCGTTAGTGGCATAGACATCGCCAATCCCTCCACCTGCGAATCGAGAGCCGGCTGATGGTTCAAGGGATGACGTGTCGCCGAAAGTGTTTCGGCGTAGGGAGGACGAAGATTCAGAGGCACCGAAGCGGCCACCGACGGCGGGATCCGTTGAGTACTGATTATTTGCACGCCCACCAAACCCATGAGAGTCCGGCGAGCCGTTTCCAAATCTACCTGCACCGAAGGAAGACGAGGGCGAATCCGAGTGGCTGGAGCCGCCTGCATACGAGTCTAGCGTCGAGCTACGGAGCGAACGGACTGGTGCCGGTTGGAGCGGTGCATTGTATGCATTTTGGTCCACGGGAGCGATAAAGCCTTGCCCGGGAGAATCGGTGGGTCGGGGGAGGCCGGGTGGACCTGGGGGAACAGGCGGGGAAAGGAATAACTTGTCGCTGCCCGAGCGTCGAGCGATTTCAGCTAAATCCCCGACCGCCACCCAATCAACGTCGACATGCGTCCGTTTCATCAAGAGGTCCGCGGTGAAGTACCCATCGTCAAACCATTTTTGCATCAAGTCGGCACGGAAAGGGCCTAGTAGTAACTTGTCATCACCGACTCAAAAAGTAACTTTGCAGACTCGAGCTCACCTTGCAGTTGTCCCTGAGGATCCAAGTATGACCACTGCACACTCGCGAGATCTCGGATGCCTGGTGGGGGACCGTTCGGGACTGCAGGCCCACCAAGATCCGCGCCGTTTTGAACCTGAGGTGTATAAGAGGCACCGTCGCCTGTTGTTTTTGGCTGGGTGGCAGCTGGAGGGTCGCGGCTAGGAGAAGGGGCGGCCTGAGGTACCTCCTTGGGCTTTGTATTACCGCCGGATTCGAAATTGGCGTCCTCATCCTCCTCCCTAATCTCGGAACCTAGTCCTTCGACAAGGTCGGGGTCCCGCGACGCGACCAGCTTGGCTTCGGAAGCGCGGCGACGGGCGACCCATGACTCGCCGCCGTTCAAAACGCCATCAAAGGTGGGCGTGTGACCGAGACGAGTTCGAGGTGAAGGGAGCGCCGCGTCGCGAGGAGACAAAGGTACTTGCGTGCTTGACAGGGAGAGTTTTCGGGGCGGCGCCTGGGTTAACTGGTCTTTTTTTAATGTTGAATACCGTTTTTCAGCAAGAGCGTGAACAAAAATGTATTCACCTGAGCTCTCGCGCCGTCGCATGCTAAGACCACCGAATCTCTCGCGCATGGGACTGCCTGTGCCAGACGAGGTACTGTGCGGGAGCCTTGGGCGTTCGCCGGTCTGGATGGACAGAGGAGACATATAGTCGATGGATTGGCGTCGGCGCAGCTCCGAATTCAAAGAGCCAGCGAAAAGCTAACGGAACAACGCGGGAAAAAATATATGAAAAAAGCGCACTGTGCAGACGACGGGATCCCTGACCTTCTTCTCGCTCTCCCCCATCTCGCGCAGGCCGACTGGATCGCTGCCGGCCTCGCGAACGATGCCCTCGTACCGCTCCACTTCCAATCCGAGTCCTCCCTTGCCTCCGCCGTCGCGATAGATTTTGAGCATCTCCTCCCTGGAGTAGCGGAAAGGCTGGGAGTCGTCCTTCTCTGCTGGAGGCGGGGGAGCGGGGGAAACGAGGGCTGAGTAACTAGACGCGCCCGCGGCCGGGGCATTGGCTGGGGGCGGCGGGGGAGACGGTGCATGCGGTTTCACGGGCTTTGCGCGCATCCACTCGGGGCCAAATTGCATCGAGGATTGCATTGAGTGAATTGTGGACATTGTCGCTGGGTTCTGGTCGCGGTAGTTTACGGTGGAAAATATGCAAAATCAATGTTGGGTGCCAAACAATTACAAGTCGATCCTCCCACGATATCCAAGACAATTATTCCCAATCTACTACACTATTTAAACCGTCTTTACTCGCCAGGCCGATGTCGGGAGTGCTGCAGAGGATAGTGAGCACAGAATGATACCAAGGAAGAAAACTGACCTTGTAATTTACGGACAGTCGGCATAATATAAAGTACAAGGAACGCGACCCCAAACAACATACAAAATCCTGAAATCATGTAGTATCCGTCCGTCTCCGTGACACAGTCGCCGCCAATTTCAGTGCAGGCCGCCTTGCCATGCTCAGACACACACTCGGTCGCTATCAATCACCGTTAAAATAAAGGCAGTTCCGGTAGGATCATGACTCGCCTTTGACGAGGAGCTCATCGTTGCCCTCTTTGACTTTGCAGGTCGCTACCGTCAGCAGATCGACACCTGAGGGATCGTAAGTACGTCTGGGAAAGTTTGAAGAACAAAAACTCTCCTTTCAGCACAAAGTACTTTGGCCATGTCCCGCCGAGGTTGGTGAACGTATTCAATAAAGTCATGTACGTTCCCCCAATAAGCGGGTCCGAAACACGCGTGTGGAAGGCCGAGATACCCACGAACTGAACTGTCCTAATGAAATAATAAACAAAAAGTGTCAAAACAAAACGACGAAGAAATCCTCACGAGGCAAAAGACGAAAGAACCGTTTGGAGCACCAAAAACACAAAGAATCCCATCGTAATCGGCGGTTTAGGGAAGTAGTACACGACCAGCGTAGCGATGAGCGCAAACCCATACCGCGGCCAGAACGAAATCATCCATGGCCTCAGCGGCCGATCACCCCGCGACCAGTTCGCAGCAAGCCACCCACCAGTGATTTGAAACGGGAAATCTATGAGCACTGCGATGGCGAGGTCCTCTCGAAGGAAGCCCTTTTCGACCATCTTCAGCGAGGTTGCGGCCTCGTTGGCGGCGAAGCCGACTTTGGCGAAGAGGTGGATGATAATGAGAAGTTGGACGTCTATCGCGTGTTAGACTTCATTTTTCGTCGAGAACACTGCAAGGCCCTTACGTCGGAGTTTGCATATCGCCCAAATCTGCTTGTAAACGGCCTTGATGCTCATATCCGACTCGCTGAGAGCTTCCTTTCTCTGTACACAATTGAGTGGGTCTCGGTGAACGGGTGAGACAAGGGGGACTAACCTCTTTCTCAAAAAAGAGCAGCCAGAAGCTCACGGCGTACGACATCACAAACCAGAACTTCAGGTACGCGCTCAAAGTAAGGTGCGGAACACCCCATTTCGTGCTGGATTTGATTAGTTCTCTGCACACGAGATAGACAAAATAAATGCGTACGCAAAAGCCTCGCTATTAAACGCGAGAAATACAGTAAAGGACGCGAAGAATCCGGTGTTTAAGCCAATTGTTTGGCACGTTGATGCGTATGATAAACTCTCGTGAGAGAGCAGCGTTAGAGCCCATCCTAGAGGCGATTAATATTCAGAGCTGCACTTTGCGGTCGCCGCGTACCATCTACAGCGATGTCTGTATCGCATGTTAGTAATTCGTTCTCAAGCTCGGAGAAACCCGTACCTTGCGTAGCCGAGAAGAAAACGAGCGAGGTGAAAAGGAATGTAAGTTGACCGACATGGTTGGTAGGCTAAGAAAATGTGAGACTGGGGTGTGCTGAGGGAGTGAATCTGGCCTCACGTCGTCCATCAATACTTGCACGTTGAGGGACAGATACAGCATTATAGACCCAACAATAAGTTGCATCGGAATGATCCAGGATTTTCGGCGGCCAATGGACTCGAAAAATACAGAATCGACGATTGGGGACCTGCAACACCGTCAGAACGTGCTGTATACAATAGAACGTGGACCCGCGACCATCCTAATTTTAGGCTGTATGGATATCCAGACAGGGCGAAGGTCGCTAGTTGTGAATATGATAGATGTTCTCTAAGTATGAACGGTATTGATCCTGGAGGGTGGTAGACAACCTGTGAGTAAAAAATCCACACAGCGAGTGATTATACGCTAAAACGCACCTAATGCGAGCCCAAGCTACGAGTTCGGATGTATAAGTAAAATAATGACAAGCAAGGTAAACGTGTTTGCAGCTTACCGGAACTCCCTGAATAAGGTCTAGACGCGTCCCCCTCAATAAAAATGAATATTCCGAGGAAGAAATCGCGTACATAGAACACATAAGAGCACCATAGCCCTCTTGTCTTCCCGGGATAACGGATGTGTCGACTCGGTGGCCTGTTCTTCTACGTCCATTCCATTAGCAGCCTCACGCCGCTCGTCCTCTCCCAATAGATGCAATTCGACATCATCCGCCCCATCATCGTCGTGGCCCATTCTATGCGAGTGTTTTGGCGTTCGAGGCGAGACAGAAATACTATTGAAGGACGAGGAAACGGCGGCGCTTGAATCGGCCTGCATGCGCTCCTTGTCCTTCACGTTGCCGTTTCTACTAGGGTTCCTTCGGGACATGCAGACCGCAGAAAGGAAGAGGCGGCGGGCGCGATGAATACCACGTAGGCGTTACGGTTGTATCTAGACTTTTCCACTACTGAATCAGTGGCAGTGCATTGGCCTTGGATCTAAACACTCGCCCATTGAACTTTTCCAACCACTGCATCAATTCCACTTTGGACCTGGACTCGGACCTCGCGCAAACCAACGGCGAAAATATCGACCGATTTTCATTTACAAAGTTTCATGCGTTCCAGTATTTATTTACGTTGCGCTTCGCCATTTTGCCTCCCTTCTCGAGCTGTCCAGACTTGAAGGCGGAACAATTCTACTGGCGCGGAGGACGCATTCCGAGCCCAAGGGCTGTCATCCACGAAGTTCTCGTCGCTCAGCTCGTCTCCGAGATACTCCTTCTTCCCGAGGTATCTTCTCGTTTCCTGCGCATGGACGATTCGCGTGGCTCCGAACTTGAACGAGACCGTGCGGATGCCGGGAGCGCATGGTACCCTTGTGGAGCTCGCCGAGTCTCCCTCCTTCGCGGGCACGACAATCAAGGACGACTAGCTTAGCTGTCATGTCAAGCCTGAATCTTCGAGGGTATTCGTCTGGGTTTTATCGGACTCCCGCGGCAACTGGATTCAAAGTTGAGCCAGATATTATCGTTAAAGCGTCATCTTCCTGTGTCACTGAGTTTTTTCTAGCCACAAGTAACGTTCAGATTCAACCACATTTTTTCTATTGAACGCGAACTTTTTTATTTTCTGGCCACTGTGTTCAGCGGTCCCGCAACTTGGTCCGCATAGACTTCGCACGCACTAAAAGTTTAATTCGTTCGGACCTAACATTCTTTCTCGGTAATGAACAGTCAACGCGACTTTGTGTGTGTGTGCAGCATAAGTCCACGGCGAATCTTCACCGGCGAGGGGGACATTTACCCCGCCTGTGATGAAAACACGGTATTCAGTTTCCAGCATATGAAATAACTGCTTATGATCTTTGTGCCGGCCATCATAACGTCGCACAAGCTCAACTGGATCCAGCCGTCTCTAGGCCGGCGCCCTCCACTATATAAACCGAAGCTCTCC
Source organism: Mycena alexandri (assembly GCA_029233265.1). Taxonomy (NCBI): domain Eukaryota; kingdom Fungi; phylum Basidiomycota; class Agaricomycetes; order Agaricales; family Mycenaceae; genus Mycena; species Mycena alexandri. Next base: position 167,740 of record JARJCM010000218.1, read on the forward strand.
TGTTCATCTTCCCATAAACATGCCCTCCCTCCTCACCAACGCCGCCTTGACCGGGTTTGCACTCACGACGTTCGTCTTCACCAGATTCGTCATCCGCGTTATTTCTGCTCGTCTATGTCTTCGCCACATCCCTGGTCCTACCTCGACGTCTCTCCTCTGGGGCGAAGAATGGAACCTCTACCACGACGCCCCAGGATCGCATTACATTGAATGGCACCAGCAATTCGGCAAGATTGTAAAATTCCGGGGTGCTTGTGGAGTACTTCACTCTTTTGTCACCAGAATTGCCCCTCATACTCCATCACGACAGCACCAAATACTTTCTATAACAGACGAGCGGGCCGTCGCATTTATTGTCGGCGACGGCATCTACAGGTTTCCTAAACCCGACGGAGTTCGAGTATGTTCTATTCTATTCTAAATTCTATATACGCTGTACCTGGCCCAAGGTATGGTTTCAAAAGACATTGGGTGATTCTCATTCCCCTCGAAAACCCAACACCATCCTAACTCTCAGGTCACAGGAGAGGGCATCCTCTGGATTGAAGGTATATGTTTTGTGCCTCGCCCTTGTCCCTTGTTGCGCGTTTTTTTTTATTCAAAAATTTTGGCAGGCAAAGAAGCCCATGAAAAACAGAGACGATCTCTCGCTCCCGCATTGACGTTAATCATTTGATTTCTCTTCATTCGCGTACGGCTAACCCCGCTATTATTAGTCCACAGTCTGTCCGAAAATTCACACCGATCTTCTACGAAACCTCGGCAAAATTGGCCGCTCAATGGACAAAGATCCTCGACAACAGCGAATCGGACAAAGTCGAAATCGAAGTCACAAACTGGGCGGGCCGATTCGCGTTCGATATTTTTTACTGCTTTCCATTGCAATTACTAACCTGTATCTCGATGTTTAGTCTCGATACAGTGGCTCGCGCAGCATTTTCATACGACTTTAATCTTTTATCTGGCGAACCTAATGCTCTTGCGGAAGTACGTCAAAATATTGTTCAAGTTTCCAATCGCTCATTTCTGTCCCAGGCGCTCGACGGATTAACCAACAACGAAAATAAACTATCATCATTCTACATGCGCGCTCTCTTTTGGGTCTTCCCCGCTATTCTGTCGATCGGCAAGAAAGGGGAGATGATACGGAGAGTAAAGGCCGAACTCGGTGCTATCGCCTGCCAAATGTGGCGCGACGCAAAAATCGCCCTGGACGCACATTCGACTGACAACGATAAAACCCTCATGGCATTAATGTGTGAGTTCGCTTGTTCCCGCTTTCTAACTTTGCTCAGCGTAGAACAGTGAAAGCCGATACCATGTCCAGCCAACAATTACACGAGGACGAGATAGTGGCGCAAATGAGGACTGTCCTCTCAGCTGGGGTATGTCTTCACGGATTTTAGCGGTATAAGACAGGGGCTTAATATATTCATCCTAGTATGAGACGGTTTCGGCCATCGTCGCGGTACGCCTTCTCACAATCTGACCGTTTCTCCTTCCCTTCTTAAACGACCACAAGTGGGTGCTGTACGAGCTTGCGATGAGTCCCCAACTGCAAGAAAAGCTTCGCGAAGAAATTTCCTCGCCAGGAGACCCGTCGCTCGACGAGCTGAACAACCAATTTCCTATCCTCGATTCAGTCATACTCGAAACTCTCCGTTTACACCCCGCGATCCTCGAGAACCATCATCAAGTATGGGCATTATTCTATATTTTCTTTCGACCTGATGTCAACTTCAACAGGCTGCCGAAACCATCAGCGTCCCCCTGGCCCATCCCATTCCCGGAAGCTCGGTTTCACAGCTCGTCATTCCCAAGGGCACGGTCCTCTCAATCCCGGTAAATGTCCTGCAAATGGATCCCGAGATATGGGGAGAAGATGCGCATCTCTTCCGTCCTGAGCGCTGGCACAGTTCGGATTCGACTCGGCATAATCTCTTTGCGTTCAGCGAGGGGTGCGTTGACCTTCCCCCCCCCTCATCAAAAAGACACTCACTACATCTGTGATCCTAGACCGCGTTCCTGCATCGGAAAGAGGTTTGCGCTTGCTGAGATTAAAGTTCGTATGCGCTTCATTTTCTGACTCGCTTCCTGGCGTTGATTTAATCTAGGCATTAACCCTCACACTTATTCGGCAATTTTCCTTCACCTGCTCACATGAGATTGAGGCGATCCAGAGCTTTGTGATACGACCTCGGATCAAGGGACAGGGGATTAGCTCTCTGCCTCTCACGGTTCGTAGAGTTTGATTGATGTTGAACTTGTCATGTATTATTATTCTTGTGTTATTTTGTGAACACGACAGTCGGGAAACGACCATCCAGAGTCCTTGATATAATTCGCCCCCAATCGAAGAATGCTAGCATTTGATATTAACCTCAGCCGTTTGAACAGTGCCAACCCAGCTCTTTTGTGGCGAGGCACTGAGTCGAAAATATACCATGTACGCACAACGTCTTCTGGCCACTTCATGACTTTTGGCGTCCAGTTCAATCCTTCGAGGACGAGGACCTCGAGCTTCGAACGTGGGTCCTTGGAAACTAAAGCCGCCCTTCCCATGAAGGGAATACCCAAGTATCCAGAGAGTTTTCTCTTCTTCCAGAATCACTTGCTTTAAATATGTCGGGACCATCTGCCCCCTGAGTCAGAATGGCATATTAGCTACACCAGGGCGTGCAGAGCGTCTACCGAAAGGCATATAACAAGGGAGAAACAACTCGTTGAATAGTTGAAAAGTGGGGACAGGTGACTGCATCCGGGTTCCGCCCCACTATAAATTTTCAGCTCCATAATTTGTCTTATCTGTCGTTTAGAGATTTAGGCTATATCGGTTGAGTTTAAAAGGACTGGAAGAGATTCGAAACATTTCAGAAACAAGTGTCAACAACTGATTCCATCACTGACCCCATCAGTTGCCATCAACTCAGAGTGGCGGTTTTTTATTCACTGGAGCTCAACTGCATGTTTTTGCTACAGATTTCCTTTCTGTACCTTCTGAGACACAACTCGACAAAGTTCAAGTACTTCTGTGCTTGGAGGAATCTACAGAGTCCACGCAAAAGTCGCGGCCATCACTAATTGATCGTATCATCTTATTGACTGATCCAGAGATCACTCACCTCTTGCTTCCGCTCCCTCACCTCGAATTGCGGCCTTTTCTTCAAGCGCTTACACAAGCTCCCTGTCGTCCTGCGTAATCGCATTATAGTCACTGCAATTTTGATCGTCTTGACTGTCAGCCACCCAGAAACCGTATAAATTTCTTGTCAGCCACCTCAAACAAGACCACCCGCTTTCCTTGTGCTACCACCATCTCCTCTTCCTGCTTTCCCCTTTCTTGCTTTTTGCTTTCCGTTTCGTTCCTTCTGATATGAGTGCTCGTAGGAGCCTCTCTTGTTCGTTGGATGGTACGTGTCTTTTCCCTGGCTACATTTCTCCTCGTCGCTCGTGGCTGACTCCGACTTTTCCAGGCCTGGTGCCTCCTTTCCTGTCGCTTCTCTTTTCGGGTCCCGTTGTCAACAAACATTGCCTCCCGACCTTTCACGACTCCACGGCTTCACCAACGACCTTTCAAGACTCCAAGGCGTAGCCCACGACCCTCTACGAACCAACGGCTCAACGCCAACGACTTTCACAACCTCGCGGCTATACGCCAACGACCCAGGTGAATACGACCTTACGACTCTACGCCAACGAACGTCACGACCTCACGGCTCTAAGCCAACGCCCTTCATGACCCGCCCCTGCCACGTTTGTTCCACGGTACCAACCCCCGTCCACCGGCTCCTCGTATAGGACAACAGTATATACCCCGTACACCGTTCAGATCACTCGTCAACGTCGTCCATGCAGTCCTGAGTGCGTCCTCATACAGGCGCTTCTAGACTTCGGTAGCTCGCGTCAAGCAGCCGGGTCCACGTCCACCATCCACTAGTCTTGAGCATCCCGTCCAAGCGCCTCAACTTCAGTAACCCGCGTCAAGCAGCCGGGTCCACCGTCCACCAGTCTTGAGCGTCCCGTCCAGGCGCCTCAACTTCAGTAGCCCGCGTCAAGCAGCCGGGTCCACGTCCGCCCCCGTCCACCGTCCACCAGTCTTGAGCGTCCCGTCCAGGCGCCTCAACTTCAGTAGCCCGCGTCAAGCAGCCGGGTCCACGTCCGCCCCCGTCCACCGTCCACCAGTCTTGAGCGTCCCGTCCAGGCGCCTCAACTTCAGTAGCCCGCGTCAAGCAGCCGGGTCCACGTCCGCCCCCGTCCACCGTCCACCAGTCTTGAGCATCCCGTCCAGGCGCCTCTCGACCCCAGCAGCCCGCGTCAAGCAGCCGGGTCACCCGTCCACCCCATCCATCGTCCATCCGGTCCTCAGTCGCGTCCCGTCCAGGTGCTTCTCGTCGTCCGCCCTCGCCCCGTCCAGGTGCAGAATTCGGAAATTCAAATCAGCTTTGGTCTCTTTTCCTTGGGTCTCTTGTGTCTACGAATGGGAAAATGAATCCCAGGTCTCGGAATTTTACGGGGAAACGACCCCTTCTCTCTCTCTCTCTCTCTCTCTCTTTATTTGGCTCGTACACTTTGTCTTGGTTCGGTGCACATATAACATACACGTATATTACTGTGCACCTTCATACCTGCCTCCTCCCTACCCAATTCTCGTACATTGTCATTTTTCTGGGTCAGACTCTCGAAGACGAATCGATTTGATTATTTATTATTTTGTTGCGTGTGGGCGTGTGCGAGTAGAAGTAAGTGTAAAGCGAAAACGAAGTACATATGAGAATCGTCTCGAAGTAAGTATAGTAATAAAAAAAACTCAAAATCAAAAATCAGAACTGGCTGCTATCGAACGAATGATTCCTACTCCTACTATGCTCCCACCCCTGGGGCCTCTGCAGCCCCGCCGACGCCGGATCCAGATCCGCGAATGGGCGGTGTGTAGGGCCCCCGCCGCGCGTCTTTTGGTCCCGGCCTGCCCACCAGTTCCCTCCGTTTCCTCCTCCATTACCACCAAGACCACCGCCGGCGTACGCGGGCGGCAGCGGCGCGAGGCCCGCCGCTCTCGCACGCGGTGTGACAACGAACGAGTTGGCGGTGGACATGGGGGTGACGGGACGGCTAGCGGGGAACACGCGCACGGCGCCCTCGGGCATGTAGCGCGCGTAGACGGCACGGCGGTGTCGGCGGCGGCGGTACAGAAACAGCCCCAGCGCGAGGAGGAGGAAGACGAGCGCGCAGACGAGGACGGCGGCGACGGCGATGGTCGAGCTGTGTGCGTTCTGCGGCGCCGCGGAGGCGGATGCACTGGGGTCGGATTGGGGGGCGGCAGTGCCAGAGCCGGAGGGATTCTCGCGCGTGTAGATGATCTGGTCGAGGACGAGGAGCGAGGACGGGCCGTTCTCGTGCCCGTTCTGTAGCGTGAAGGTGTGCGGGCCGGGGGGCAATGCCGAGTTGACGAAGACGGGGACGCTGTAGTCGAAGCCCGCGCTGCCGACTGCGGGCTGGACGAACACGCCAACTTGGACCCCATCGACGTAGAAGGTCATGTCGGAGTCACCGCCAAGGTTCCCGGGGCTGCTAGCGGAGTGGGAGACGGCGCAGAAGACGTAGATCGCTGAGCCTGCATTGCGCCGATAGATTAGATTTAAGTCATTCGGCGATACAATATAGCTGAAATTATTTACCGCTGAACGAGACGGTTGCCGTGGAGGGGACGTTTGGGTTCTTCGTGTCATTGACACTGAACTGCAGAGGCGCGCCGCCGCGTCAATCGTCGGGAGCAATGTATATCGCGGAGTACGGACCGCTGATGTGTGCGAAGTCCCTGAAAAGAGCTTCTTTGGGTCCGGACACTCGATGCAGGTCCTCGAGCTGTTCCAAGCATTGGTGGGGCTGTAGGTGACGTGCGCGCCAGTCAAGGAGTCGCCCGTAGTGTCGTCAATGGTGACATTGAGGAGGATCGCCTGTGTGCGGTGAAAAAAGAGAGCCAGGAAGAAGGAAAATAAAAAGAGCATGGCGACACGGAAGTCGCGGACTTCTGTGCTGTCCAGCGCCCGGCGAAAGGGAGCGAAAGGAAAGAAGGAAAAGGGCGGGCACTGTCAAGAGCAAGGTGCGCGGGCATATACCTGGAACGCGTGATGGACAAATGTGATCGCATAGAGTGTAGGTGACGGGCGTCTGCGCGGCGTTGTAGCTGTCCTAGCAACGCATTAAGCGCTAACTTGAACAGTTCAACAGCGTTCATGACAAGGAGATCACCAAAATGTTAACTCGTTTACACGGTTTTGTACTGAAGTGTTTGAACTTGGGAGAGGAGGAACACACAATCAATATTCAATCTCTCGGCATGATGGCTACCGACGGCGCGAGATGCCGGCCGGTGTTCAATTAATTCTTTGCTCGGTGCGGAATTGAACTCGAAATATGCTCGATATATATCGTCTTCGGGCGGCGTACTAAACCGTAGAATGGCGTGTTCTGTGAATTTAAAGGTGGTTGAACTTGTGTTCGTGATTTTAAAGGCTCGGAATTTTTTTCCGGGCGTAGTTGTTTCATGACACGGTCACGGTCATATATAATGTTCTCTTCCTCCTTATTCGAGCCTCGCTCTCCTCCGCCTGGTCCAGCTCTGTCTCGCGATAAAATCAACCAAAACCGCGGTTGAAAAAGTGAAGCGAGCGGAGGTATTTCCTGATGGGATTAATAATTCTGCGAATTAAAAAGTGGTCTGATTGTTTGTGGGCTGCTTCTTGCGGACGCATAAAACTAGACTGAGCTGCTTCGCTCTCCGTCTTCCGCAATGTCCTTCTTCAAGAGCGCGTCCCCTGCCGCCGCCGCCACCCCCACCGAGGCTCCCCTCTACTCCCTCCCCGCCTTTCCTTTCGCTTTCAATGGCCCAAAATCATATACCTGGTTGTACACCACTGGCGCTATTGTTTTCGCGCTCCTGGCCCTCGAACAGACCGTGTATCGCAGGCGCAAACGCCATCTACCAGGCGACACTTGGACCATCCCCATTATCGGAAAATTCGCAGATTCCATGAAGCCAACCATGGAGGGTTACAAGAAGCAGTGGGACTCGGGTGTCCTCAGCGCAATTAGCGTCTTCCACATGTAAGTGCCAGTCCCGCATGTCACTCTACAGTGTCTCACTCGGTCCAGCTTCATCGTCATGGCCTCGTCCAACGAGTACGCACGAAAAATTCTCAACTCACCTACTTACGCCGAGCCGTGTCTCGTCCATTCCGCAAAGCAGATCCTGCTCCCCGATAACTGGCAAGTACTCGTCTGCCCTCTCTAACCCGTATTAAACGCGTCGCAGGGTATTCTTGACCGGCAAAACTCACGTCGACTACCGCCGAGGTCTCGCCAGCCTCTTCACGCGCAAAGCAATTGGGTTTGTCTTATAAACCCTTGTAACAACTCTAGTCTGAACCCACGTCAGATTGTATATTTCGATCCAAGACAACATCACGCGCCAACACTTCGCCCAGTGGCGGGAGGACTTTGGCTCTTCGCCAAAACCCATCATGTTCACCGCGCGCTATCTCAACATGGACACCTCCCTGCGCGTCTTCTGCGGCAACCACATCCCCCCACACGCCACCAAAGAGATCAGCGAGAAGTACTGGGCCGTCACCCAAGCCCTCGAGCTCGTCAATTTCCCCTTCGCCTGGCCCGGCACCAAAGTCTACAAGGCCATCCAGGCCCGCAAGGTCGCCATGTACTGGCTCGAGCTCGCCGCCTTTAACAGCAAGAAGGAGATGGCCACCGGTGCCGAGCCCTCGTGCCTCCTCGACCGTTGGGTGCAGACCCTCAACGACCCCGCGTACAAGGGCCGGCGTGAGTTCAGCGACCACGAAATGGCCATGGTCGTCTTCTCCTTCCTCTTCGCGTCCCAGGACGCCATGTCCTCCGGCCTCATCTACGGCTTCCAGCACCTCGCCGACCACCCCGAGGTCCTCGCCAAGGTGCGCGCGGAGCAGGAGCGCGTTCGCAAGGGCAACTACGAGAACCCGCTCACAATCGAGCTGATGGACGAGATGCCCTACCTGCAGGCCGTGGTGAAGGAGAGTTTGCGCGTGCAGCCGCCCGTGGTCATGGTCCCTTATAAATCGACCAAGGCGTTCCCCATTTCGGACGACTATACGGTGCCCGCCGGGAGCATGCTCATCCCGTCGTTTTACAACTCGCTGCACGACGAGGAGGTGTATCCGGAGCCGTATGCGTTTTCGCCGGAGCGCTGGCTCGACCCGCAGAGTCTGGCGAACCAGAACCCGAAGAACTATATGGTGTGGGGGGCGGGCCCGCATCGGTGCATCGGGCTCGAGTATGCGATGATGAATATTGGGCTGGTGTTGGGGATTGCGGCGATGATGTTTGATTGGGAGCATGAGGTTACGCCGTTGTCGGATAAGATTGAGTGAGTGTTGTTTCCTTGTTCCTCAGCCTTTCTCCTTTCTTCTCCGTACAACGACACGCATACTAACCCCTCCCCAGTATCATCGCCACCGTCTTCCCCAAAGACGGATGCAGGATGAAATTTACACCAAGGAAGCAGTAATAAAGTATTTGCCACCTAGATTTAGATGTTTTTATGTCGTATTTTTTTTCTTGAACTTGAAAGGCGTCAAAAGCTCAGATCTCAGATATGGGGTGTGTAGGCTACCACCAAGTAACAAGAAGCTATCTAGATTGAATTTGAGTTTGCGGCCTCAAGTTATTCCACATGAAATAAGGGCGGTTTCTCCTACTATTCCACGAACTGAGATTCGAAAGTGCTTTTGATGGTAATATCATTCAATTCGAGCCCCAGGCCAAGTCACCACAGAAGCAGCATTCTCGCGCCAGCTCTAACGCGTTTTGAGGGCCGTAGAACTTTCTTTTTCCAAAGCAGTGATCTTCGAGTCGAATAAGGCAACTCAATTCCCCGATTGGGACGAAGGAAATGTTGCTCTAAATTTACTCTAAATTAAGCCCCTATCCTTGTGGATCTAGAGTCTCGGGCGCTTGGAGCTTGGCGTCATACCGATCAACATGAATACTATCTTGGCGACTCCTTGAATCTTACTTACGGCGACTCCTAAGGCAGCACCCCATACCCACGGAACCAACTGCTCCTCTCCCATCATCCCATGCGCCTAATCTCCTTCCTCACGCGCAAGACCCAGCGCAGTACCCGCCTCATCGCGGGCACACTCTCTATCATTACGCTCTTCATTGTGACGACCGTGCAGCGGCGGCATGGGGAGCTCTCCTCCTCTCTGGGCTCCTCGGTGTCGAGGTTCAGAATCCGACCGCTGAGTGCGTCGCTGACGCACAGCGAGCTTCTTGCGGCGCGGGCGGACTTTGAGCGGGTAGCGGCGGCGGTGTATCCTGTGGACCAGAGCCACTATACGTGGATCGCGGACAGCAGAAGGGCGGCGCAGTCGCTGTTTCGGTGTATGGAGCGGGGGGACTGTGTGCAGAATCAGACTAAAGGTGTGTTTTCTGTTTTGATTTGGAGGACTGCTGAGCCCGGGTATCGCAGTGGTCCTCATCTCGAGCTCCGACTATATCGTCCCGCTACAAGGCGGGCATGTCGGCGGAGGGGCTGTCTGGGCGCTCTCTACGGTTCGTGCTCTCTTGGATATCGTGTCTTCTATGCATATTCATTCGCCGCCTCATAGTACCGGGCACTTCAAGAGATGGGATACACCGTGCTGTTTGCGTCCACCGTTGAGGCGGCAAGTCGGATCTACCCAGTTTTCGACACTCTGGTCAAAATGGTCATCGCCAATCCGGGGCAGGCCTGGGGATGCTTCAGTACGAGATGTAGACGGTCCGAAAGGAACCCAAATGGTATACCTCCTTGGAAGATATTCACGAGTTACTTCCGCCAGCATTCCAATAACCCGCTGGGACCCAAGTGGACGCTGAATCCCGAGGATGTAAGCATCCATGTTATTCTCCTAAGCTCATTTATATCTCCCGCGTAGCACGGCGGCGAAAACACTTACCTCGGCTACTCGATCGAGGCGCAGTGCTCCAAGCACGCATTCGTCCCGCACGCTCAGCGAAAGCGGCAAGCCTACATCCTCACCCGGTTCCTCAAATTCTTCCTCCCGGAGGCAACCGCATGGCCGCCAAGGTATTTCGACGACGCGGCCAACGCGACAGGGGTTTCCTTCGTTATGGCGGCCAAAGACTTGCCTGATGCGCCGCGGTTGGGGCCAGCAGATTTATCGACTAGCATCCAGAACCTTGGCGGCGATGCGATGCAGACGGAGACCTTCTACGACCTCCTGTCGCATTCTGTCGCACTCGTTGGAATTGGAAATCCTGCATTGTACGCAGCCCTCATCGCATTTCGCGCTCTTGCTGAT